>JACBWW010000108.1:0-140417 GCA_020086605.1 Lanius collurio
CCCACACTGAGGACTTAGTTTTACAGATGTTGCACTTAACATTAAAGACACAGAATCGCTTTGGGATTTGGTATGTCCTGCACCCATACAAACACATTAAAAGAATTAAGTGCAAAGTCCTGGAGTTCAATTATTCCAATTCTATTTTGGTACTGTCACCTGACATACCAAGCTCCAGAGAAACTCTGGGGAAAAAAAAAAAAAAAAGAAAAGCAACTTTCCCCCCTCCCTCCCATTTCAAATTTCCCATTGTGGGGTCCTCCTAAGAACAGGTTAATGAAAAGAAGAAGAAAAGCCCAAGACCTACCATCAACTAGTGTACCATCCACCTGTTTTCCATGGGGTTTCTACAAAGAATAGATTTTCCTTACACCTGATGGCTTTCCCATGTGGCATCGACTGAGGCTGTGAAGGGCATTTGAGGGCATCTCCATGCTGCTGCTGCTCGGGTTTGTGGTGGTTGGTGTGCAGACAACATTCCAGCCTGTCTGCTCCAGGGTTGGATGTGCATTTCCTCAGCTACTAAGACTAGGAAAAGGCCAAGAGGGTGGTGGGAAGGGCTTTCTCCCAGGCCTAGACACCCTCAAGGCAGGGATGATTTTTTGAATGTTTTTTATCTCTCATTTCCCAGCCCAGGGCTAAGTTGGTGTTGCCTGAATGGGATGTGGAATGAGGAGGTCTCTGTTGGGAGAGTGGGAGAAAGGAACACACCTGGCTGGCGTGTCCTGGGTGGGCAGAGAAATGTGATGTTGGCAGTATGTGTTTGTGGGGATTTAGTCAATGCAGTAAGCAGCAACATGTCTCAGATGCCAGTGGTTCAGGGCAGAGGGCAGCAGGAACTGATGGACGCTGGCACTGGACGCTCGAACATGGCTGGAATTGAGTAGCTGGACCTCCCTCCAGGCTGTTCTGGGTGTGGATTTGGGTTCAATCCGCCCACAGAAGCATGTGGCAGCTGGCAGCTGGAGACTGGGCAGGTCTGGGGGCTGTGCTGCCCCAGCCTCTTTAGTTCTTGTTTGTTCCCTATCAGTGGAAAAGCATCCTTGCTTGGCTGGCTGTTCCCTGCAAACAGGAACCCTGAGGTTCCTCGGCATTGGTGTGACCCAGTGGCATTGTCACCTACCCTTGGCACAGTCAGCAGAGATGCCTTTGCCATCCCCCTGTGCCTGAAGGATGGGATCTGCCCGGAGGCAGGAGCACGCAGCAAGGATGCAGCTGCAATTTCCCAGGAGGTGAGAGCTGGGGGGAGCAGAGCTGGAGGCAGGCTTTCCCAGGCAGGGGGAGCAGGGACAATTTCTGCTCCCAGCAGCTCTCGGTGAGTGCTGGATGGACTCCAGGCTGAGCAAGGTGGAAGATGTGGGTCGTGATTGTGTTCCCAGGAACTCTTTTCTGCTCTGCTGGGATGAACTCCCCAGGGAACGCCACTTCTGACAGCCTGGTCCTACCCATGTCTGCTGGAAAAAGGTAGAGGTGAAGAGGCGACTGCCAGAGTTCCTTTGGGATGATGGGGTTGTGATGTTTGGCTGTGCCCAGAGGGGCAGGAATTCTGAGAGATGATGCTGGCCACAACATTCCTGCAAGAACCTAAGGAGGATGAAAGTGGGATGTCCATGGATAATCCAGCCATGAGAGGGCAGTGAGACACAGCTCATGATGAAAGCCATGCATTCAGAAATTACTTCAACATTCCCCTGACCTTGCTCCACCGTGGAACAAATAATTACAACGTTTGCTCCTGCTCATGCTGGGGGGAGAAATTAATCCAAACCCAAGATGCTTTTACAGTACAGGTGGGAAAGATTCTAAAGATAAACAGCACCACTCGGTGTGTGTGCGCCTTGTGATTGCAGTCATAATAGATACACAATTAGCGCACGTGTATCCTACGTAATATACATTAAATATATCAGATATTTATAATAAATATAACACATTAAAATGTTATAACATATGTTATTTATAAAATATTATCAATTCAAGTTATCCTATCACAGTTGATGCTTGCACTGAACATATAACATTGAATATATAATAATTCCTTGCTAATTACTGAAGGAAGGCATCACTTTGGAGTTGGGTAACCACTGCAACAGGGACACAGAAAGGTTGAGGGATCTGCATCCTTGAAGATATTCCAAACTGAAAGGCCCTGGGAGCACAGGGCCCTGCAGAGGTCCTGGCCCAAGTATGTGACTGATCTTTGACCACTGGGAGCACTGCAACCACCCAATAAACTCTAATTAATTAGTCCTAAACTGCACGTGGCAAGCAGGTTGCAGAAGTCTTCTGCCATTCTGCCATCCATGTCTCTCTGATGGATCTCAGGTAGTTTGTGATGCGAGTTGTGAACAAAAGGAGGGAGGATGGAGACAAATAAAGATCGAGGATCTGGTGTTAAATCCTCCATGCTTATTCAATGCCTGTGCATTCCTCATGAATCATAAATACAAATTTGTGCCTCTCTACTCAGTAAGCAAATTATCAGGGTGGCTAAATGCAGCTAAGGTGACAATATTTAGAACTTCCCAGGTCTTATCCTCCCAGCCATAACCAGGTAGGTCTCCAGACAGACTTTGTAAGGCTGAATCCAAGATGAGCCCCCATGTGAGATGGACTAACCAAGCAATGAGGTCAAGGTGGGATAATGGGGCAAACTGCGCTCTGCTACAAGGAAATGTTCATAAATGCAACTGCAACGTTCTTAATAAACAAAATTAAACTTCGTGTGCTTCACAGTGGCTAATGTGCCGTTAATTCAAACCCCACAGAAGAATTCACTGGACACAGTTAATAGTCAGCAGAGCAGATAGGCCCGGCTTTGAAAGCATTTAATATTCACTGAAGTGCTGCTCGTATCCAATTATAACTCACTACTTGCCATCTTAATAATTTAAATCTGTCCACTCTTTACAGAGGAAAAAAATGCACTAATCAAAGACATGAATGCACCTTTCGCTTTTGACAGCATTAAATTAAAACTAAATGGTAGATCTTGAATGAGTTACTCTGAAAGAATAAAGGCATTAATGAGGTAATTTCATTATAGAGGCTCATCCAAGCCTATGTGAAAACAAGGGAAGTAAATGGAGAGGAAAGCCGCCGAGGAAATTAGGGTTCCTTCCACACTAATGAATGTTTGGGGGCATTTAGTGCAGGCACCAAATTAACTGCTCCAAAGAACTCCATTGACAAAAAAAAGACATTGTTGCCCTGCCGTGTAATTAGAAGACAGTACAAGCAGAACACTTAATGAGTATAAAGCCAGCCTTTAACTTATTCTGCCCAGCTTCTGAAAACATGCCTTTGTGGAGGCCTAAGTTTAAGGAAGCACTGGGTGTACAATACAGGATTGTTTAGGTCCTTCTGGTCGCTGAGCTGTAAACAGGTAGCCCTGAATAAGAGACTCTGAGACTCCTGGGAGGCCCGGCTTCCCAGAAAAAAAAGGAAAAAAAAAAAAAGAAAAAAAAGAAGAAAAAAAAAAAAGGTCTTAAATGCATCCAGAAAGAAGCAAAAAAAAAAAAGGTGAATAGGCCCGGCAGAGCCAGCACAGTGAATGGTCACCGCTGTCTTAAGCGATTACATGATGTTGTACCTCCCCCTCTCATTGAGTTATCTTTACACTGCTTTTGTCTCCTCTAATTGAAGCTGATGAGGTGCTAATTGGTTGCTTTTTTAAAAAAGCTCTACTTAAGCACTGGCAAACAGAATAAGACAGCGTGAGTGGAGTTAATGAGGGCTTAGCAAAAAAAAAAAAAAAAACCACCAAAACCAACCAATCTCAAAACCCAAACCTAAACCAACTCCTGTCGTTCAAAACTAAACCGAGAAGGGAAATGACTGCATGAGGGAAATGGCTGTGAGGGTTTGAGTTTTGGGTGAGAAAGGGGAAATTCCGGCACTATATTAATGCCCCCACACTTTGGCCAGCATCCTTGGCATTCTCTTCTTTTTTATTCAAAGTGCTGCCATCAGAGTATTAAACCTGTTGCCACTACAGATGGAGCCAGAGGCCCTGGCTTTGCCACACTCAAATGGATTTCCTAAAAAAATGTTTGCATAACATTAAATACTCAACATTTTCCATGTATTGCTGTAGGTGCATTGCGACTGACTCCTGCTTTTCAAGACCAATGCTGAAGTTCCCAGCTACTGGCAGTATTCTGAGTGCTGAAGGAGAGTACAGAAAGGCCTTGCTGTACTGCTGATGTTGCCTGGCAAGACATAGAAATAATTCTGTGAGCTTTTTTAAGGCGACACTGCAAATCCCCTTGTTAAGCACAATCCTCTCTGCTCTGTTTCTGAATTTGTTTATATCCAATCTAGGTACACATGCGGGCACAGGATGTTTTTCAGGCTGTTTGTCCAAGTAAGCAATATCTTTAGTGCTCCAGGAAGAGGCTGCCCGATGATGACGGGTTCAGAGTCTCTGGCATAGGATCAGGACCAACAGTCAACTCTTGAAATTCTTCAAAATCCAGTGGCTAAGTAGTTTCCTATTGGACAAAACGAGGAAAGTGGAGCTGAAACTCCTCCAGTCAGCTCAAGACGGCAGTGAACTTTTCAATAAGACAATGAACTTTTCAGTGAGACAATTTTGATTATCTATTTACGTAAACGAGCAATAAAGTGTCAGGGCTCCTCCTTTCCTCGCTGCTTTTTTTTTTTTTTTTCCTATGTATAGAAAACCCAATCAGTTTACAAATAGACAGTTTCTTGGGCTTGTGTTTATGCTTGGTAATTTGTAACTCTATTCACATTCTAAAATGTATTCTTTTCACTTTAATGCATGGTCACCTGCTTTTCCTTTGGTTGTCATGAAAACGAGGGATTTCTTGCTGGCTGCTAGAGGGAAATTTCCTAGAGAACAAAGTTAAAACCAGTTCCTCCAAACGTGTTCCTGGAGCCATCCAGCTACAAAACAGCCAAGAAAGATGCAAAACTGGAAATCTTGCTTTTTCCTGCAGAAAAAGGCAGAGAGTAGTTCAGTGGTTGCAAAACTCCTGGAATATCATGTGCCAAAATCACCTTCGTAATCAGTATTGCACTTGCTAGAGCAGACCATCTTTTGGTTTGTTTCTGGTGGGACCTGAGTGCATTTTCAGGCCATCTTATCTGTGGCTCCTACTATCAGGGGCCAATAAATCTAATTTTTGACCTCAGAGGGAAATTGGCAGCTATCCCTGCAGGAGAGGTGGCAGATGGCAGTGTATCCATCAATTGCTGACCTCAGTGAAGTTGGAGAGAGCAAGCAGCAGAGCAGAGGCTGGGAAGTGAAACTCCCCTGCCTTTCCCTGTCTTCCTTCCTGCTACTTTGTCTCATAGTTTGAAAATGGCTTTTCCTCAATTTTGGTCACTCTGGAAATGTTAGTTCAGTAAGAATTCACTTGGGGTAGTGTTTAATAGGTTTACAAACTTCATTTGAAGGCAAAAAGCACAAGGGGTGACAGCAAAGGACTTGGTGTGGGTGTGTCTGTAGGTGTGTCTATTTTCCCCTGAGTTCCACAGGCTTCCTCGGGGTATTTCTGAGAGCTCTTCCCAATAAAACTCATTTGAAGAAGAGTTTTCTCTGACTGGTTATTCCTTTGGGTACCAAACCCACTGAGAACCCCGTCCTGCTCACATACAGAAATAGAGAAAAGTGGCGGTTATGTGTTGCACCGAAAATTGCCTGGACGTGTTGTAGTGTGGGAAAATCATCTCCGAACATCTACAAAAATACCGCTTCATCTGTCCTTCCAACTCCATGGCTGTCTTATATATTGTTGTAAGGATTGCCCGCATTCATGGTTCTTTGTTCATCAAGAGATGCATTAGGGATCATGCCCTATGTTGCCCTCCCCATGGAGCCTGGGACTTGTACAGCTTTAGAGAAACAATAAGAGCGTGGAAACATGGGCAGAGCTGAGGGAAGGCCTATGATTAGCAGAGAGAGAAAGGTGCTGGAGAAAGCAAATAGCAAAGGAAGAGAGGGGAGATAAAACAAGGGAGAGAACAGAAGAGTAGCAGAGGCAAGGCTCAGAGCCTGGGGGAGACATTTGACAAGTGACAGGGACTTGTCACACAGCCAGAAGAGAGGCAGCAGTGAGAAACTGGGGTGGTTCAAGCTGTGCTGAGAATCACATGAGCAGCTCACCCAGAGCCTGCACTCCAGAAGCCAAAGGTCAAAGGCAGGGATGCTTCCATGGTTTTTATGGTTCACTTCTGGGTCATTCGATTGAAGAGATTCTAAATTTGACAACTCCTAATGTTCAAAGAGGTTTAGATGCTTTTAAATCTGTTCAGCTCATCCCTATTGGAGAAATACATGAATGGCTCAATTGTTGATTTTAATAAAATTCAAATAAAAAAGAGCCATCCAGCACCACAGAAGGACATGTTAGGAGCGGGTCTCTCATTGAAGAGGAAAGTGAGGATGGTGCAGCTTCATTCCATCTCATGATGGCCTAACTCTGGTCACTATCAAAACGGTAATTGCCACTATGAGGCTTCTACTGGTCAAATTTGGATTATGGCATTTGATTTTCCCAAGCGTGTTAAGCTCCTTGCAGTTCCTTTAGTGGATTTAGCCACACAATTGATGCATTCTTTTGAAATCTAGCCTCGTATAATAAGTGGGCTATGGAAGGCATGATGCCCTTTATTAATTGATGCCCACTCATTATTTGTAAGATTTAGCCTCGATCCAGGAATAATAATTATCAAATTATGTCTCAAAAAAAAGGCCAAACCAAAACCAACAACAACAACAAAAACAAAAAACCACAACAAAAAATCTGTCATGGCATCCTCAGAAATCTTGTGTAGAGAGGCTATGGCATTGTTGGCCCTCTCTCCAGGTATTTGGCAGTTGGAAGAAAACCAAAATATCCCCTAATATTTTGCATAAATTCTCCTTGCCACTGTTCAAGCCGGTAACTTATTTAAGTCCATTACTTTTTTTTGTCTTCTGGCTACCTACGGGCAAAGACAGTAAATTCCGTCCTGGTTGTTTGTTAGCTTGGTTTGTGTTTGTTTTTTTTTTTTTTTTTTTTTTTGGTTGATGATTTTTTTTTGTGTGTTTGTTTGTTTTTGAATATTGTGAGGGGCTTAGGTTTTGCCAGCTCACCTGCAGCACAGTCTTATCCTTTACTGAAAGTCCTACAGTTCATATTTGAGAGAGCCGTGCACTTCAATTCCCCCTGGGCAAACAGGTGGCCTGATGTAAAATCACCTGCTTTTATGCCAAGGCTACACAGAAAAAACCCATCTGGTGTCTAAAATTGCCCTGATTTAATACATCCACATATTTCCAAAAAGCATGGCACAAAGTTAGAGGTGCCTATGTTCCTGCCACAAGAACGCCCCAGCTGTTACAGAATATCCTGTGATTGTCCCAAATAGCAGCGAATGCCCGTTTGTTTTAAAGAAGGCTTTGAAAAATGCCTGTGCAATTCTTTCTCTCACAGAGCTATGATCCAAGTGAACTGAGAAAGCAGCAGATATTTTATGGGTCATCCCCACTTTCTGTGCTTTCTAATATTCTTCAAGCACAATGATGTCATTCCCAACTGTTCCTTACATGATACAGAGCAAAACAATGCAAGATTCCATTTTGAAAATATTACCGTGTTTTACTAAATCCATCTATTTTGCTACAGATGAGCTGCTTAGCTATTTTATCCATGTCCATGGCATTTGTGTGTTCGCCCTGTCAAATCTCCCATGGGATTAATTCCTAGAGCTTAAAGCCCCAGGAGTGGGTTACGTCCTGAGATCTTGGAAGAGCTGTCTTGCTTTTCAGTGTGCCAAATCCCCCGAGTGATTTTACAGGTAGCAACCTCCGGGCAGGACTAACCTCGGGAGGAAAAGAACAACCAGCACAGGGTGAGTGTGTCAGAAACGACGGCTGACGCAAACAGCGACACCTTCACACTGGGAAGCCAAGAAATCCATCAGCACTGACTGAATTACTTTGGGCTTGTCAAGCGTCATTGTTTTGGACTTCTCCTGACCTCACTTAGCAGAACGGTGCCACCGCCTGTAAGCTTTGTCCGCAATTTTCGCGGTGGTAAGTAGCTCCGTAGGCATTTGTTTTCTCCCATCAAATCATTAAATGGTAATGCAATTGTTAGTTTGCCTTGCCCAGTTCGAATACATTTTGCAGCCAGTAACCATTCCCAGTTCATTAAGTGCCTGACCTCAGCATTAACACCCCCTCTGCTCGGGTTGCCTTGGAAACAAAGCTTCCTGTGCGTAATCCAAGCTTATCCAGCTCTTTATCCTACATGTGACCCTTAATTACTTGCTAAATTAGAATGGTTTTCTGAAAATCACAAGAGGAGGTTAATATGTTCTTCCAGAGCTGGTCAAGCTAAGATGACACTAAATTCACAGGGAATTCAAATTCCATGATCCCTGAAGGCGTCTCTTTCAGGAGGAAGATGAACTTTCCCAATGGGAGGCAGTGTGCCATGATAATGCTCCTGTCACTCACTTTCCTTGGCCTGCTTATCCAGACCCAGCTTAATCCAGTGTGAACAACGGAGTAAGTAAATATCAGCTTGATTAATTATGGTGCAAGGTTCAGTAACCACTTGTCTTCTGTAATTAACATTGTAATTGAAATTCAATAATACACTTCATACACAGATTGCTGGCCTAGGAGGAGGAACAAGGGAGAATCCTCAAAGTTGTGACAGGGAGATGAAGCATAGAAAAACAGGGCTCAAAATATTAATTGTCTCTTTAAAATTGTGGTACATTTTAAGAAATTCTTCAGTGAAAAAAAATATGCTAAATTGATGATCTTAGAGGTCTTTTCCAAACTTAATAATTCTATTATTCTAAAAAGAAAAATTGTTGCTTCCAGATGTCTTGGAGTAGAGATGAAATGGGGATGAATTGTTGAAATATGGCTTACAATTTCTGAAAATCCACCTTCCCTTCATTGATTTGATAAACGGATGTCATAAGAAAAGGTAATGCTCTCTAAGATGCCCAGTGCTTTTCCTATCCATTGTTTCCAGCGGCAACTTAAAAACAGTGAGTCTTTGGCTTCTGTGAGTGGCTTTATAAAGCTGTGCTAAGGTTCAAATGCTAAGGCATGGTCTCAGGAAAAACCAAAAACTCCTCTGTGACTTCCACACAGCATTTAATTAACTGCACATAGATTCAAGCACAGCCAGTGCAAAAATCCCAGTCTGTTTCAGCATTCCTATCTATTGTGACACAGAAATAATTCTGCCTGTGTGCAAAAGCTTGCTTTCAGGGATATTTATAAAAATCATGGACTGATCACTGAGATGGGAAGAGATCAGACAGGTCCCCTGATCTGTATACAGATACAGCCACTTGCATTTCTGCTCAAAATCCTCAAGTTCAACACAAGATACCTCAAAAGTTTATTAGCATAAGCAGTGGTTCTCTGCACACTTTTTAGAAGAGTTCACCCACTGGAGCCTCATTTGTTTTCCTTTTCTCTCCTCTGCCCTTTCCAGTGTGGGCTTGTTAATGCATCCAAGTGCTCAGAGCTCTGGAGGTCGAAGGAGAGATTTATAGTTACTGTGAGTTCAAGGGGTTTTGACTTCCGTGATGAGGCCTATGGAAAACATCATGGCATTTTTATAAGAATAATGACAGAAACGATACCAACTATTTCCAGCAGGATTTGAGAAAATGAAGGTATTTCACTTGTTATGATTGTACAGAATTATGATTATACAGATAATCATCCTGCCAGTTCTCACATAGCAAAACAACTTGAAGAGACTTAACTGGAAGAGTCTAAACTGCTAGTATCTATAATTTTGGGAGTGTTTGGATGTTTTTCTGCATGTCACAGTGGATTGGAGGGCAGCTTTCCATGCCTAGGAAGAAGACTTTTAAAGGAGTTTCCATTTTCAAAGGAGGTTTTACAAATCCTCCACGCACAATTGCTAATATAGCTTCTATGCCAGTGCCTCTAAGTGGCAAAATTTCAGCCTGCTTTCACTTGTGTGGGTAGGAGGGAATTGTTTCAAGGCTTGTGTGCTTTTGGGTTTCTAGTCTCCTTCAGCATGGTTCTGGTACTTTGTTGGCATCAATTCTGAGGTTAATGCCATATGTAGGAAACAGACAGGAGAGGGCCTCATGCTGTTCTGTTTGGATCTCTGATACACACATCATTTTATCCTCCAGAAGTAATTTCAGAATTTTACCTCAAAAATTACTTTCTAGATCTTTTAAGGACAGGAAAACGGTTAGAGTTTTCTGTGTTTAGAAAGCTGTCAAGAAGACACTCCCAGTTCCCTTGACATCTCCCACATATATGCTCTAAAAAAGCAAAATAGATTCATAAATCAGGGATGTTTTAGAATATAGTTGGATGAAAGACATTATTAAAAAAAAGCAAGCACTTCTTTCTCTATACAAACAAGTGTTAACTGATCAAAAAAACTCAATATATTTATATATAGAAATCCTTCTAAAACTTCTCTCAGAAATATTTTGCTTGCCGAGTCTCATTTGGTCATGACATATTTGCTTACTCCTTTGTGTAGATGAAAAAGAAGTGAGAATGTGAGGGTCTAGTTTCATCCAGGCTGAAGGAAGTGCATAGCATTTTAAAAAAGAACTTAATCTCTCCTAAATGCCTCCAAGATCATCATCTTCTTTAGCAGGCTCTGAACCTACTTATTGAGTCTTGATTGCTCATACTCACAGATTAAGAGGAAAAGAAGGGATGTCAGAATCAAATGGGTATGAAAACTGTAGAAGAAAACTCAAGGGCGTAAAGAAGCAGAAAAGAAAAAACAAACACCAACCCACTCCTGACAATTATTTTTTCTCCAATAAAGCTGTATGATAGGCTGCTATATGAAAATGGAGAGAATGAAAAAGGAAGCTCTTAACTGTTGGTTCAGTGCTTGATTTAACTCTGAGCCAAGCCCTGCCCCTGCTCTGTTACGCTGCACACTTACAAACAGCCGTGTTTCTCATCCTGGCAGTGTCGGGGGCCATCCCCACCTGTCACCACTGTCACCCGGCCTGCGTGTCACCCGAGGTTTGCTTTGCTCACCTCTGTGGAAGGTTGGCCTCGCATGTTGGGAGAAACACTGTGGATTTTCCCGCGGGAATTCAAACTACTCTACAAATGAACTGAAAGGAGCCCGCGGAAGTGCAGTCTTTGCTAAGAAGGTAATATTGAGGGGAAAGAACAGATTATTTATCCTTCAGACACTCTGTGCACTGTTAGCGGCTCGCAGCTGTCCGAGAGGCCGCACAAATGCCGCTCACAGCGCGCGGCCCCTCGGATCCGGGGGAGCTCGGAAATTCACCGAGAGGGACCAGGGCCGGGCCCAAGAGTCCCACGTGGCCGCTGGGCACGTTAGGAGCCCGCCGCCGGCCGGCTCCCCGCCCCGGCTCCCCGCCACCGCCCCCGGCTCCACGCCGGCATTGTCCCGCCCCCAGCCCGCCCCGGTTCCCGCCCCGCTCCCGGCCCACACACCGGCCTCGCCCTTCGCCCCGCCCCCCGAGTACCCGCCCCCGCGCTCGTCCAATCAGGGGCCGCCCCGCTGGCCTCTGTGCATCGCCCCGCAGCTCGGCCAAGATGGCGGTGCCGCTAGCCCCACTGCTGCTGTTTCTCGCCCTCGGCGGCCCGGCGCTCGCCGCCGCGCAGACCACGGCTGCGCCGCATCGGCGCTTCGAGTATAAGTACAGCTTCAAGGGGCCGCACCTGGTGCAGGCGGACGGCACGGTGCCGTTCTGGGTGCACACGGGCAGTAAGTGCCGGACGGGGGTGGCGGGGCCGGGCCAGTGGCGTTCCTGACGCGGAGGCAGCAGTGTCCGGTGTGGGGGTGCGGGGTCTCGGGGAGAAGCCGTGGGCGAAGCTGGCCGCAGCTGGCCGCGGGTGCTAGCCGTGCCCTCGGGCTCCACGTGGCATCAGAGGCGCAGAGGAGATGCTGCCGTGGCGGGGAAGTGCCCCGGCCCACCGGCGCTGCCACCTGCGGTGCGAAGGTACCTATGGCCTCCTGGTGTGGCGGCTGCGGGCCCTGGGGAGGGGACTCGTGGCGTTGCCGGGAAGTGCTGATGTGTCGCTGCTGCCGCGCTCGAGGTCGGCCCCAGCCGTGCTGCCAGAAAAACTGCTGGCTTTCATCGAATCAAAGCTCGAAATGCAAAGTGTGCATTGGCAAATAGGACTTGGTTCGACAGTGTTTGTACAGTTTCTGTGCCCTTTGTGCTAAGGGTTCCGTTGTGCTCAGAAAGGCTTGTCGTCCTTCCCAAGTGTCCCCCCTTATGAAAGGTGTTGACATTTACAGTTCCACCTTCACATAGTTTCTCTGCAGTAACTTCTGCTGTGGTTTTGGGTTTTTTTCAGACTTTAATTTAGTTTCTACTGCTTAATTCATAAATGTAACTTTTTTACTTGACATGATGCTACAAGTAACATGGAGGAAACTGTTCATAGATGAGGTTTTTTCTCCTGCTTTTTCAAGAAAATGATTTAAAAAAGATATGTTATTTAATGCAAGCAAGTGAATTTCTCTCTGAATGTATTCCTATTGTTCTTTCACACTGCTAAACAGAAAGTTAGAACATCTCGTTTCCTTTCTAGATGCCATCCCAAGTGCAGATCAGATCCGCATAACAACCTCCTTGAAAAGCCAGAAAGGCTCAGTGTGGACAAAAAACAAATCAATATTTGAATACTGGGAGGTGGAAGTGACCTTTCGAGTTACAGGAAGAGGCCGCATTGGAGCTGATGGATTGGTAGGAGCAGTTTCACCTAACTGAGAAAAATAAATGTGCTTTAAAAGTGAATCTTGACCTATGACTTTTTGCTTTCTTCATAGGCAGTCTGGTTTACAGAAGAGCAAGGCTTGGAAGGTCCTGTTTTTGGGGCAGCTGATAAATGGAATGGTGTTGGAATTTTCTTTGATTCCTTTGACAATGATGGAAAGGTCAGTTGGAAGGAAACTCTTCTAGAAAAGATGATAAATTAATTTCCTGCTTGTTGAGGAAAAAACTAGGATGTTGTTTTCCTACTCTTCCCCTCTTTCACTTCAGAGGGGTAAAATAGAGTAGTCAAGGTTTCCTTATAGTGGAAACACCAATTTCTATGTGTGTCTTCAGAGATGCTCTTTTTCTTGGAAGAAATCCGCCTCGAGTAACTCAGCAGCAAAGATTTTGTATCAGATGAGGATGACAACTGCAGTTTTCACTTCTCAGTTTCCCAGTCCAGAATGATCCTGAAACTTAAACAATACATAATAGGTCTGCTTTGCTGTTTTTGCTTTCCCTGCGCAATTTTGGCTTGCTTTTAGACAGGATTTAGTAGAAGGCTGTCAGGGATGTTGCTGATATTTCCCTTCAAATTAAACTAATCCATTTATGTGCCATTTCTTTCCCTAGAAAAACAATCCTGGAGTGATTGTTGTAGGCAATAATGGAAAGCTCCTGTATGACCATCAGAAGTAAGTTTATTTTCAGTGTTGTTGCTGAATGCTTGCTTTTGATTGATGACATATTCCATGAAACCCTTTGAGAAGCACTATAAAGACTTCTTTCGTATGAAACTTTGTTGTTTCCTTTACATTTGAGGGTTTCTGTTTGTTAAAACACTGCTTTGGCAGTAACGGCAGAGATATTGGCAACTGAACGACCTTTAAGTGGCATATGCCCTTAGGGCTGGATAAACTCAGATAGATAGAGGTACAGTACAGACTTTATTGCTCATGGGGATCCTCCACACACAGCTAATAACTGGCAGAAGTGACTAACTGAAAGCTAATTGCTATTACTAAAATTAGTTGGATTAATTTTGATTTGTGATTGTTTATCAACAGCACAATGGACATCATATTGAATTTCGGACAGGAGGGGTGTCTAACTCAGTTGGTGCAGTCACTACATCTTATTTCCATCTAGGTTCCCAGGTGCAGGAATATATCTGAGAATTCTATCTCAGAAAACAGATTTCCCCATTCCTGCATTCCCTTTGCTTTGTGTCCTGGGTACTGGAGATCCCAGGCTTGAGACAGCTCTGTGCAATTATAGAACAGCCTTGGAAAAGCTTGCAGATTGAAAAACTGGGATGAGGTTGCTTAGTGAGACTCGGACACCTTTTTGGCCCAGCTGATAAATCATAACACATGGTTTTACTGATGTTCTCTCTTTGCACAGTGATGGATCCACGCAAGCACTGGCATCCTGTCAGAGGGACTTTCGGAACAAGCCCTATCCTGTGCGAGTCAAGATCACATACTACCAAAAAACGCTGACTGTAAGTCTGGAATAACAGAATTACTTGTGTTTCTCAGCTTCTTAAATGTGAAACTGGGTTTTCACAGAATTGCAACAGATATGTCAGTTCCAGTGTTGGAAATGTAGAGCTCAGCAGCAGAGGTTGGAAGGAGGTGCTGTGTTTAAATGCTGCACAAGTTCTTTTGGCGCATTAGAATCCAGATATTGCTGATTTTTCTAATGTGACTTAGGAGGCAGTGATGCAAACACACTCATAACGTGCTCAAACCCTTTTGTTGCTCTTGACTTGCCTGGAGAGGTGTCCCAAAGTCAGGATTTGTTTAAGCTTCAAGTGATTGAGCAGCTCCCGAGTGTGGTATTTCTTAAGCTGATCTAAGAGTTGCAGAGGGTTTTGTAGCTGATTTTTGAACCAGAGGTTCTTCAAATGTGGCTAAAGAAATGAAATTATTTAATGGTAGATATAAATTTGAAGCTTCTCACCTCCCAAAAATAGTAGGGCTTTGAACACTAAAGATTAAAAACCACTGGTATAAGGGAGTCTTTAAGATTTCTTAAATACTATTCAGCTGATTGTGAATTCCTTCTAGGTAAGGAGAGAAAAATACTAATACGGTGCTGTGTTGTGACAGCTACAAAGAGTGTGTGTGTATTGGCTTCTGATTCCTTCTGGAAAAGTGCTGTTCATATTCACAGGTAGCAGCCATCAAGTGCAGAGCTCTCATTTTGTAGTAGTTTATCTAAAAGTAAACATGACTGCACCTAAAAGAGGGCAGACCTTGTACTGTGTTGTAATGGGAAAAGCTGCCTGTCACTCTTGAATGAAAGTTAAATTTCAGCCTCCAAGGCTGCTCTGTTGTCACCTGGGCCCTGATGCCTCCTCTAGGAACTTCTCTGTCCCAGATGTTGCTGTTAACAGTTCTCTCTTTCTCTGGGGATGCGTTTGCAGAATCTCCCTAAGCTTTGAATCAGAACTGCAAGGGATGACTGGCATATATCAGGTCTGTGTTGCCCAGAACCTTTTAGGATGTGGACTTTTGCAAATAGAATGCGTATGTAAAATGTCTCTTTCAGAAAAGAAATAGTTTTTGGTTTCCAGTATGAGCTGCTGAGTTACCCAATAAGTTGAATTTTGTGAGCATTACTGCAAACTGACAAAACGACACAAATGTGGTGGAAATTCTAAATGTTTGTCCTTTTAGGTATTAATGAATAATGGCTTTACTCCGGATAAAGAGGACTATGAATTTTGTGCCAAAGTGGAAGATATGGTGTTGCCATCGCAGGGGTACTTTGGAATATCTGCAGCCACAGGGGGACTTGCAGGTAGGAAATGTTAAAAATTATGGCAAATGTTGTGGGGACTTGCAAGGCTTGCAAGAGAGGTTGGCTGGGTGGTTGTTTTTTTTACTATGAGTGTTGATCCATTATACCAATTTTTCACCGTGATGATGTAATTAACCCTCTTGCAGTCCCAAATTACTGACATGCTTAGGTAAAGAATTTTTGGGTTTTCCTGACAAAGCCCCAGTATAGTCTCATTCCCCACTGCGCAATCTCTTGGGAGGATGCTGTTTTTTGAAGATCCTTTGCAAGTGAAAGGTTGACTTGGGAATTACAGCATTTGTAAGGTGGTTTTGTTTTGTTTGTTGAATACAGATGACCATGATGTGCTGTCATTTCTGACCTTCCAGCTGACTGAGCCTGGGAAGGAAGCAGTAAGCATTTTTATGCATGATTAGTAAAATATTTTATTTTACTAAATAATAGTAATAATATAAAAAATAATAGTATAATAGTGTAAAAAATAATTATTTGCAGGACCAGATTATGGTATTTCCTCTTAAGTCACACATGGCATTACTGTTTCACAATTTTGGGATGTAGCTATGCTGTCATCTGGTTTAGAAAAACTAAACTGATATTGTAATGTTTCAGTAATATTGTCGTTAATATTCTCAAGACCAGAATTTTGGAAGCATCACTGAAGCAACAAAACTCGTGATATTAAATCAAACCATGCAGTAGTACAAAGTACGTTTTCTTTGGAAAGTGGGAAAATATCTGTTCTCCCTTTCAACTTTCCCTACTTCTAGAATGATTCTGTACTGCTAAACAGCATTTATCCATGTAAAACTTGTTTTAATTTTCTATTGGGAAAATTTTCTATTTGATCTCCTTAGGAATGTGTGGTTTCTCACTTCAGCTAAATGTGTTAATGAGCTGCAGTAATTTTATTATATCTTCACATCTGAAATCTGAAGAGCCTTGCTGCAGAGTCATTTGTGTTAAGCATGGGGGAGAACATGAGAAAAATCTCACACATGCCTTTCCCTCCAATAATGTTTTAAAGCCGACACCAGATGCAGAAATCCCTCAGAAAGATAAAGAGAAGTATCAAGAAGAGTTTGAACACTTTCAGCAAGAATTGGATAAGAAGAAGGAAGAATTTCAAAGGGAACATCCTGATGTGCAAGGACAGCCAGGCAAGCTATTTGGGCAGTTTTTCAGTTATGCAGGAAAATGTTTGTTTTCCAGGATGTTCAGAACTAGGGATACTCCAGTTGATCTTGCTAAGCTCCCACTGATGTTACTTACATTATTTAAAAATCTTTACTGTAAAGTGTTTCCTGTTTCTGAAGTTATTTTAGTGGTGCCTGGATTGAGAACAAAATGAATGACTGGAGACCTGGTGGGAATTAAGAACAGCAGAAGGGAGAGAAGGTCATGCATCCCTCTGTAACGTGGTGATTAAGACAGCATGGCCTTTTTCATTATTTAAAAGGCATCTTTTTGGTCTGTTTCTCCGTATTCATAGAGAACTTTTTAAAAGATGGACTAGTGCATATCTTGGAACATGGGCTTACATGGAAAAGCTTTTTAATGCTTGTCTAGTGCTGGGCAAACAAGAACCTGATTATTTGAAAATATAATGGAAGCCATTTTTTACTTCTGTGGATTTAATAGCTGTATGTGAATGCAAATACACTGAGAATGTACTTCAGGCATCTAGACGTGAAATTTCAGGTTGTCATCTGTTATTGCACAGTGATAAATTATGACTGTTCTAAAGGTCCTGTATGTTATTTTGAGCTGTGTTTTTCAGATACAGTTCTGCCTTTCACTGATAAAAAATAATCCCCTTGCCACAGAGTCTTTTGGACTTTGGGATGGTGAAGTTGTAGGGAAAGGTAGACGGATATGTTAAGGGAGCAAGAAAAATGATCCAATGCAATTTGTGAGGAATGTGCACATGTGTAAGAACACCCTGTGTTTTTTTCTTAGCAGCAGATGATGTTTTTGAAACTGTGAGTGATCGTGAACTGAGGCAAATCTTTGAGGGACAGAATCGAATTCATGTAGAAATCAAACAGCTTAACAGGCAACTGGACATGATTCTGGATGAGCAGAGGAGATATGTCTCTGCAGTCACAGAGGAGATTGCCAAAAGAGGAGCTGGATTTCCAGGTCAGCAGGGACAGGTAAATAAAACCCATGGTGATTCAGAGCCCAGCCTGATTTCAGCAGGGGGATCCATTTGCTTTTTCCAAGGTATGTTGATCTTTTTCCTTCCCCTGCTCCTACAGGTTTCCCAGCAAGAGATAGAGACAGTTGTGAAAACTCAAGAAGAGGTCATTAGACAAGTAAAGGAAATAAGGTAAACACCTTCCAGATATTCAGGGTGTGTTTCGAATGTTACGGTTTTCCTTTTAAATCCTGTGTATTATTTCAGTGGGACAATATTGACAAACTTGATGTTTGTGTCAGTTCCTTAATGAAGACTCTGCATATATTTAATTTCTGTAATAAAGTCAGTTCATGCCCCAAAGATTGCTAAGCACCCTAATTTGTCTCTTTTTTTTTATCATGAAATTCCACTTTGACAGGCAAATTCAGCCCCTTTAAAAACAATGAAGTAAAACCGTTATCTTGAAGGTGCTATACTGCTAAAATAGATTTGTCAAGATGCTTGCGTTTGATGGGGATGTCTCAATGCTTCTTTTAAGATATTTTACTGTTGCTGTCTTAATCAGGAATGTCTTTAAGCTGGTTTAGCCCTTCATTTGTAGCAGCTAAAACCTTCCTTACCTTTTATTTTTTATAAAAAAGGAGAAAAACAGTTCCTTCAGTTGTGCTTTTTTCCCCCCTGTATTAGTTCAAAGGCAGCTCTTGTGATTTATTTAAGTAGGTCACTTTTTTGTAGAATGAAGATTAAAGTGCTTCCATTTTTGCACTTGTTCTTCCACGGAAGCTTTTCTGTTAATATTCTTGACAAATCTTTATACCTTGCAAGCAAATTAGATTTTCTTGTTAACATTGGCAGTCTGCCCTTTTAGTGACTACTTACCAGCTCGGAGTTTGCATAACATCATCTTAATATTTTTCTTAGATTAAAGAAATGCTTTATTTAGAGAGAGAAATAAACAGCCCCTTGGTGCATTGCTTGTCATCCTGCAGGAAAAGGACTTTGGGGCCAAGTAATTTTCTTGGCAAGATTGTGGATTTCTTAATCATCTGATTACAGAAGAATCTTGCATGTTCCTACAATAGAAACGATCAGCAGGGTATTATTAATGCAAAAGTCAATATAAATTCAACTTGATACAGCCCGTGTCTATTAAGGGAAGTTATTTTGCTTTTAACAAAGACTGGATCAGTCTGGGGGAAGGTGGGTGTGCAGATTGCTATTCATTATGGAGAGATGGTTCTGTTAGGAGGGAGAAGAACTAAGTGAGTGTCCCACTTGTGTTGTAACACTGTGAGGTATGTGGAAAGACAGAATTACTATCAGTGGTTATTGGGCAGTGGGCATGATGGGTTATTTAAGATAAAACCTTCCAGTGAGAAATTTACTTCTAAAATATATTATTATAACAGTAATTGCAAGGTAAATGGAAAATTGCTGACCACTCTACAAAGAGTTAGGAGTGCTCTGTGAAACCATTGAAGTAAGCTCCCATCTGAACCAAATGGAAAGTTTTAAGTAAATTTAAAGGAAATCCAAAGGCATACATTTTGATTGTGTATTCTGTTAATAATGAAGAGATTATCGTTCACATGATAAATATTTTAGTTGTAGAATAATCCTCTTTGCAACTCAAAAGAAACATCACAGTACAGGAAAATTATATAAACATATTGATTAGAGATTAAGGTTTCTCTCATTGACTAGTTTACCTCAAACCAAATTCGTTATGAAACCTCACCTTTTTCTACATTTAATTTCATTTGTTGTAGAAGCAAACTGAATTCACAATAAGACAATGTTAAGTATTATGACAATGCATATGGGAAATGAGTTCCTCGTTTAAATGGTAATCATGAAACAAGGATGTATCTAAATCTTTTCTTATCCCTAAAGCCTCTTTGTTTTTATTTCTTACATGACTGCTTTTATTTATTTATCTGTTTGTTTATTTTTCAAACAGCTTTTGGTTTTCTTCAGAGATTGCATTAAACTCTGCTGATCCTAAAGCCTTGGCAATAGCCTCAGACAGAACTCTTGTTCTATAGCCCTCATCAGTCAGGCAGGCAAAGGAGAAGTTCTGGCAACAGAATATTTGCTAGTTCTTATTCTCAGCGTGACTGAGATATGGGGTGCTCTACAAATGGCAACTGTCTGCACAGTTAACTATTTTTAAGAATCATAGTTTGACTAAAGGATTATTTCTTGAGAGGTATTCTTGAAAGCTAGAAGAAATTTGCTCCCTTTTGGGGCAACTATATATTTCAGCCTAATTCTGATGAGCTAAAAAATGTCCAGAGTAACTGCTGTTTGTAGAAAAGCTGGTGTGTGTTGAAAGTTGGTTTGTTGTTTGTCTTGTTTCAGAAGTTCTGTGACTGATGCTCTGAGATCCATCAGTGGAGCTCAACACCCTGGCTCTGCAGGAGTCTATGAAACAACTCAGCACTTCAATGACATCAAAGAACACCTTCATGTAGTAAAGAGGGACATAGAGCATTTAGTACAACGAAACACGGTAATTTATGTCCTGGGAGTGTAAAGCATGAGTGTAACACGACTTTCTTTGGCTGTTAGTGAAAAGCTAGGATGAGCCAGCATGCAATTTAGGGAGCAATTAATCCTTCATTAAGCTGCTTCGCTAAAACTATGCTGCCTTGACCTAACTGCATGATCTGGGTCTTGATGAGAAGTTTTGCACAAAGAGCATGATTTTTAGTCTAATTTCCTGTGGAAACAAGGTCAAGCAATTAGGTTTTCTGGGTGCTTTTTTTTTTGTGCCTGTCCCCCTATTTAACAGCTCTATACAGAGGAGATTCTGTGATGCTTCTGCACACAAGGGAGAGTTTTAATCAGGGGAAGCTCAGGCAGACTCTGCTAAAGGTTTTTAAGTACAAAAAAATGACTGTATTCATATTCAGGCGTACCTTAGTCTAGCCTAGGTAGCAATTAAGCTGAATTAGCTTATGATCCGTAGAAGGTCCTTGATTAATTTACCATATTTATGTATTCTTTCCCATATAACCCTCAATTTAACGTCAGGCAATTTTTCTGAGAAACATAAAAGTGGAAGGAGTAAGATTATTTTTCAGAGTACTGTCATATCTCTCCGTTTTGTGCTTGTGCTCCAATTTTTACATCACGCTGCAAAGCCCTTGTTTTCTAAGTCTTCTGATGGGATGTCTTGTTTGGTCTTTTCTTGGTTTTTAGCCATCCAATGAGAAACCAAAGTGTCCAGAGTTGCCACCGTTTCCATCCTGCTTATCTACAATGCATTTCTTCATATTTGTGGCGGTGCAAACTGTGTTATTCATTGGTTATGTCATGTATAGGTAAGTCTTGTGTGGCTTAAAGACAGCAGGGCAAATAGTTTTAGAACTGCTGACTGATAATGCCAATGGAATGGCATCATTATGTTAATCTTGTTAAAACAAGCAATCATTCAGATTGGAGGAGACCTTAGGAGGTCTCCAGTTCAATCTTCTGCTCCAAACGGGGTGCACACTGAATTCAGAAAAGGTCACTTGGGTTTTAAACTGGTTGGGTATTCAGAACCTCTAAGAATGCAAAATACACCTCTGTCCCAGAGCACATTGGAAATGTTGAATTATCATAATGAAATTTGGTTTATTCTATTCCCACTCACCCACTGGGTATCAAGTGGGAATCTGACCTGTTTCAACCTGACCATTGTGTCTTTTCTTTTTTTTCCTATTTTTCTAAGCTAATTGAGATAGTTTTTCTGTTTGCTTCCTCCTCTTTGTGATGTAATAATTTTGAAATTCTCTTTGCATTGATGGAAAAGACAATCTCCATGCTTGGTAGTCTTTTTGCCATTGGCTGGAACTATGATTTCCAGACAAATAAGGAGCTGGTCCCTTCCAGTTCTTTTTGATGCCTTTGTAATTCCAGCACCTGGATGTGGTTGATGTGTAGTGTCTCTATCCACTAAGAAAATTAATGATCTGTGCCAGACAGAAAAGTAAATCCCATTTAAAGTAAATTCTTTCCCTGCTTGGTTGCATGAGTTTCCTTTTCTAAGATGATCTTTAGGCCAATCAGATACTGAGAAGCTTCAGAAAATGTTAAGAGTATTTTAAAAGTCTGCTTGTTTGTTGTTTCATTCTTTCTGGCTTCTGTCCAGAATGTGGGGTTGTTTGTTTTTTTCCTTTTGTGTCTGATGCAGAATTGGAGTTACAGTGATGCTACCCGTGTCTTTGTGAATAGAAAAAATTATATCCTGTTTTTGTGATATGACTTACATTTTCTCTAAGTTTCTGTTGATAAGGAATGGAATCCTCTAATCCTCAAATAAATGAAAATTTAAAGCAGTTAGCTAGTTTTAAATTAAAAAGACTTGAAGAATTCTTTTCTGCCTTTTCTTTCAGGAGCCAACAAGAAGCAGCAGCCAAAAAGTTCTTTTGATGACCTGTTCCTTTTGTGTGTACATAACAGCAGTCTGTACGCACAGAAAATTCTACACTTCTGTAAATGAGGGAAATTTTAGTGTTGGATATACTTCAATATTATAAATTATTGAATTTTGTTAAAATAAAATGAGTTCTCATTTAAGGTATTGATGCAAAAAACAGGGAGCAACTGTTGGATGGGGGAAGACTGCACCCTATCTAGGTCTGTGTTTTCAGCTGACTTTTTCATAAATACTGAAAGGCAAATTCCTTATTCCTCTGCTTTTGATAAGATTCCAGAGGAGGAGTTGAAACACCCAGGCTTGGTGTTTGTTCAGAGTGGGAATTACAGATGGATGATTTGTTCAGAAAAAGTGCTACTAAGTGTTCTGACATAGCAGTTCAAAGAAAGAAAAGAAAGAGAAGGTAAAAAAAAAATCCCAAACCTCAAAGAACTGTTCTTCTGTGGTTTTTTTTTTGTTTGTTTGTTTGGTTTTTTTTGGCAGGTTAAAAACCTATTATAAACATTTTATTTGTTTACCACTTGGATTTAACAGTATAAGAATATGTTTGTTAATTCTCATTTAAATATTTTTCAATATGTGGACACAAAGACAGGCCTTTAAGACCCTAACTGTTGATACCTGCTGTGAAAAACACCAATTACAGAGAATATGTGAAGAAAGGCTTCTCTCCTTATTTTGCCATCTGATTTTGGGCAGTGAGAGAAAATGTGATAAAGTAGTTTCTTCAAGCATGTTGTGGGGCTGATTTCTATTTTCATAGTTTCAAGTCTGTCTGTAATTTTTGGGGGAGATTTGTGGAACTATTGCAGCAAAGATGATTGCTTTATCTGTCTTCCAATCTGATTGCATCAATGATATGTTTAGTGTGTGTGAATTTGTCTTTATGTTCCTAAAGCTGTCTTGTGTCTTTCATGTATCAAGTCCAGATGCTTTGATTTAAATCTTGATATGGTGAGTATTGTAAACTGCAGGTATTGAATGTTAACCCATTTCTTCACAAACTTGCTTCAGACATGTTTGTTAATCTGTAGAACCAGTATTTTGTGTCCATTCCTGCCTGGATATCAAAAGCGTAAGACTGAACATGTGATTTTGATACTGCTTATCAAGTAAACATTTGCTTCAGGAGAGAAAGAAAGCAGAGGGCCTAACTTAGGAATGTGAAGTTAATGAATTTTGCCTTGTTTACATATCAGTGGTAACTTTGTCCTTGAGTTGTGTGTAGAATTAGATTAAGTATTTCTGTGGTTTCCTAAATTCTATAAAATACACAAATGCATCAGAATATTTCACTTAGAACTGTTAATTTGTTTGTCTGAATCTGCAGAAATTATCTGTCATATGACTATGCCTATTGCATTTCTACAGTCTACTCCCTTGGAGTGCAACGCGTGCTGCCAAATTCACTGTAATGAAGAACACTTCAGTATTGTGCCTGTCAGTTTGGAGAAATGATAAATCTATGCAATATATTTTGTTAATTCAAATACAGTGTCCAAAAAGTGAAGTCTGTGTTAGACCAAGAAAATGACACTGCCTACACACCAATTAACACATCTGCAGTATGGAGGATACTCTAAGTGGTGTAGCTTTATAGATTTTGCTGTACTAATGAGAGAAACTACTGCCTCAGGCTAATCAATGAATAAACAACTTTTCAGATACAGCAGAATAACACATTGGAATTTATCTCTTCAGTTCTTTCAACACCAGCAAATATTTCCAGGTGCCTTGAGTCAAAGCTATTACAACCCTGACTCTTGTAACTAACTGTAATATATTTTCTTAAGTGGTTCTGAAATTGTGTAGTGGTGGTCCCTTTCAGTTGCAGGCCTTCTTGCATCAGTGCAACATGCAAACAGAACTCCTCCTCTCACAGCAGGCTTTGTAAAACCCCTTATGCAGAAAGTATTTTGATAAAATATCTGGCAAAGTGGGAGCAGTTCTGATGTGTCAATTGCAATGAGCCTGGATTTTTGTTACTGTGAATTTACCCACCCAAGTCCTATGGTTTAAAGCTGGAGCAACCTGTACTTCTGTTTGTTTGGTTAGAAAGAAGAGCAGGCTGGGGGTGATGTCTAGGGGGAAACTTGAAGCCTACAGTTTTGTCTTCAGGAGGAGACTGCTGGATCAGACATGTCTCCCACGTGCAACGAGAAAACTTCTGTGGTCGGCAACAGAAGGTCTAACATGGAACATCAGAAGACTCCCAACTGCCCAGCTCAGATGTCATCCTGTCTGTTCTTGAAGTGATAGCAAATTTGGATTTTAAGAATATTTTTCAGTCAATGTAGCCTCCTGTTAGGAGGTTTTCTTCAACAGTGTGTTTGATTCTTATCCAGTAAGATTTCACAGCTAGGAGGAAAAGACCCCTTGGAATGGAGTTGGACAATATTAGAGAGAATGAGTTATATTTGAATTGTGGATGATAAGTAGTAAATACTTGGCAATGACAAGAGAATGGGATTGTACTGGTGGGGGTTTGTTAAACAGATGGTGATCCCTGAATCCTTCACAAGTCAAATGCACTATATGATTTGTAAATTAACTGCTCTGGTTTGTAACTTCTGTGGGAAGAAAATCTGACCTTTCTCAATGGATCAATTACTGTAACACCAAAAAAATGTCTACTGGGTTTTTTAAATTTTAAATTCAAACAGCTGACAGTTTCATGTTTGTTTCTGACTGATGTAAATTGATACTTGGAGTTCAGAGATAAACTTGTTTGAATAAAGGTGCATATTTTTTAGTAAGCCTTTTTCTTTTCATTTGGTACATGTCCATGAAATCTAAGCAAGTGTATATGAGGCATTCTTTACCCTCAGTTCAGAGTCTGAACACTCACAGACCTCGGTTCATTTCTACCTGACAGTGGTGAGTTAATGGCATTCTGGGGCTGAATTCCCTCTGTCATTTTTCGACAGCCGGGAGCAAGATTTTAGCAAGTGGAGGAGAGGGATCTTGAATCTCTTCAAGCTGACTAAACCCTAAAATGCTTATTTCTGATGGCCCAGCTGCTAGAAAAGGCAACATCTTCTTGGTAGAAGGAGGAAGCAGGGGGCAGAGTCCTGATTCTTCCAAGAACACCTATGTATTTTTGCATTATGTGACTGTTAGGAACACAGAATCTAGAAAAGATAGGGAGTTCGGCTGGCATTTTTGGGCTGGCCTCTCTGCGAGGCTTTTAGCTTTAGCTCTGGAATTTGCCTGTTTCAAGACTGGATTCTCTGCTGGGGTTAGAGATCCCTGTGTCCCTTGGGTGGGGAACACAGACTTTTTTTATATCACCTACTTTCATCAGATAAAACAGGAACAATCTTTAATTTTGATTTCACTTAAGCTAGATGGAAAAGACATAGATTTAAAGCAAAGGAAGTGGAGACATAAGTGCTTAATTAGCTCCTGTCTGTATGTTTTCATGAGGCGTGGGATTCCTCTCATCAACAAAAAGGAGTAAGTTTTTTAAATTCAGTTGAGCACCTGCCTGAAACAGAATTATTCTGGCCGTACTGGCTCTGTTGTGCCTTTTGTCCTCAGTCTCTCCTGTGTTTCTCTGCAGCTTCAGTGCCATTAGGCTCAGTAACTTTTAAAGCCCTTTTCGTTATCTTTGATCTCAAAATTAGCATTGGAAAGCCTTTTGCTGATTGCAGGGTTGAGACCTGGAGGGCAAGACCTTTCAGCAGTCCTTCCCCAAGCCAGTTCTTAGTTTTCTCAACCCTGCGAAAGCATCACTTCTAGGCACAAAATTACATTAGAAATATTTTAGAGGGGTCAAAGCCTACAGCCAAGTTAGGGAAGCTTCTTTTCAGTAAAGACGAACAGCAAAAAGCTTAAGAGGCACCACTTCCCACACACTTGAAGAAGACTCTTGAGACCTAACACTGGAAAAATCAGTGCTCCATGTAGTGTTTGCAAAGTTCCAGCTAGGAGAATTATAAATAAAGATGAAATAATTGTTACTTGGAATTCATGATTCTGGGTGATAGTTTCAAAAAGAAAGTTAAAATTTCTTGCTTAGTCACTAGTAATCCAGGATTTCAGAATGTCCTGGGGTTTGTTTTTGGCTTTGGGGGATCTGGGGGGACGGTTGTTTTGGGGGGCTTTGTTTGGTTGGTTTTTGGTTTTGTCTTTTTAGTAGTAATAGGTCTGCTTTAATTAGAAAGGCTGTAATATAGATTAAGGCATTAGGCAAACTGGAATCCTCCCATCTCAGTTCTCAATGAAATTATGAGAGTGCTGGGAGAACCATTTAGATAATCAAAATTCCAGAATGTTGCATTAAAGCATGTGCAGTCAGTGCAGTAGGATAAATGTTCAAAACCCAAACTCAAGAACTCCGGAGACCTAGCAGGTGATTTTCTTTCCTAAAATAGTCTATGACCTAGGTAGCAGATCCTGGAAATCTTCACCTCGGTAAACCTGGTGAGGCTAATGATGCAAATAAAAGTTGGAAAGATGAGGACCTACAGAAACAATCTACACCCAAAAGGTATTCAGACTGTTTTATGGCATACACATTCAGATTTATTTATCCTTTATCAGCAGTCAGGATTACAAACAGTGGGTGTTCTATGCAACACCAAAGCAGGGGTGTAGATGAAGACAGCCTGGGCAAGGGCTGACAGAAACCCAAAAGAAAGAACAGTACGAAGATCTGACTTGCTTCCTTTGGGATTACTTTCTTGAAATAATCATAGCAGTGATGCCTCGTTCATCTGGGAGATAAACCAATCATATGAAGAAGGGTTGAAGAAAAACCGTACAAAATACTTTCTGTCCAGTGGGATAAAAAGAATCAGTGTTTTTGCTTAATGAAGATTTTAAGTTTTCAAATCTCAAATCTGAGTGTTTACCACTCAGCAGCCTGAATTTTGCTATTTTACTATGGCTATTGAGTCAAGCAGGTTTTCAATTCAGATCAAGGTAATGTGATTTCTGTGAAAGTGAGAGAGCTTCAGAACTGAAGATGTCAACATTGCTACGGCACACTATAATTGATTTGTGTGTGTGCATGTACAATTAGCTTAAAGTATTAATGGAAAAAGTAGGTAGTTGCATCTAATGATTTTTTTGGAGTAATCTGAACCATCTGCCTCTATATATTAAGGAGTTCACTCTTTAATCCAGATTATGGCTGACAAACTGGTTTTGGCATTCACGTTTCCCTAGCACTGTGCCCTTGAAGAGCTGATGTGGCTGTAGAGACTCTCTTGCTTACAACTGTTGTGTTTGAAAACATTTTTTGTTTGGCTTTCTTGTAGTTGTTTTCTTATAACTTCCTTTTTTTCTTGTTGGGTTTTTTTTGGTTTTTTTTTTGGTTTTTTTTTTTTTTTTGTGAGAAGATGGCCTTTCTAATGAAAAGTATGTTGAGCAACCAGGTAAAGAATTTGGGACTTGGAGGTGGAGGGGAAGAAAGCAAAGAAGAAAGCACTCCTTCTGATCCAGCAGCAGCTGCAGGAATGACCAGAGAGGAGTATGAGGAATATCAAAAGCAAATGGTTGAGGAGAAGTGAGTACCTGTTCCCTTATTATGAGTATGGGGCTAATTCTAGGTAACTTTGTGCAGATAAAAATAACCCAAGAAAAAGCCAAACATGCAGCTCTTCAGTGTTTTTTTTTAGAAGCAGATGAATTTCTGCTAAAAAGACTTTCCAAAACAAAAGTTCCCCAACTGGAAATGACAAAATATTATGTTCCTTCTTCCTGCCCCCCCGTCCCCATCCTGCAACTCTCTCCTATGCTTTCCTGCTATCTCCACAGCTTCCTATGCTGGATTCATTCCTAGGTGATGTTACCTTATCTAGAAAAATTTTCCAAGACATTTGTAGTGCAGGATTTAATTCTCCAATGTATATGATTTGTTCTCCTAGAACTCCATGTAGAATATTCTTTCAGTATACAATATTTCATTGTACACATTTATTATGGCAGACCTGAAAAAGCAGAGTGCTATATTAAATGCTCATTTATCTTGAGCAAAGGTTTAAGATAGCTGTTTTTTGGGTTTTTTTTCTAAAATCCACTAAATAAATCAGAACTTTAAAATGAATTAAGTCTCAGTTTTGACTGTAAAGACAATCTTTATCTCTTGCTGCGTTTATGAAAACAAGTAAAATGGAGGACTTGGCATGCAGGAGTTCAAACCACGCATAATTATAAATAAAACGATTGACTTTTAAATCTCAAATGCATCTGTTCCTCTAATGGTCAATTACATAATGGTTGTGTAAATCCTTCTTGTAAGATGATTAGAGGTGCCAGGTTAATGACTGATGGAATTTGAGGTATCCAGGTCTGTATTTAGCATCAGACATGTCTATCAGGAAACCCTGAAATGTGTCATTTAGTCTGGAAAAAAGCACAGAATATTTTGCTCTGCATTATGTCAAGGGATATTTAAGAGAGAAATGACCACTTGGATCAGGAAGATGCTTTATGGAGACTGAGAAGCAACACAGGATTCCTGGGATAGGGAAATGCCTGGGAAAAGAATTACTTCTATACTGTTTTTAAGTGGGGCATATGTCCTTTCCATACTGAACTGTACCGAGGAAGAGGGGCAAGAGTACCCCTATAGGACAGTTAGAAACTCTAAGAGAAAAAATCATCTCAGGAAGAGATGTGGTTCTGTGTCAGAAATCTCTGGCGTGGGCAGAGCATGTTCCTGTTTCAGAGGTCTCTGGATTTTGCCCAATGTTCAGCTGTGCAGGACTGGATACCAGAAAAGTGAATGTGCCTTGCTAAAGTTGTACTCAGGCAGTTTTGAACCCGTAACCAACCAGACTTTGGGTTCTTCTCACATTTTAGGTTTGTTTGAGGGGGTTTTGTTTTTAGAGAGAGAGAAATCCAAAAACCCATTTTGGAAAGAGAGGAAAAGTAATATTTCATTCTGCCAGTAGCTTTTATGTGCCAAAATAACTATGCTGAAACAAGATAAATTTTGCAATAGAATTTCCATGAAAATGCTACCAGGGGAAAAAATAAATTAAAGGGAGAGGGGGGGTGAAAGGTGAGTGTTGTCAAATGTTACCAAAAATCTTTGAGGAGATACATTTTGCAAGTATATACATATGTAATTAAAAAAAAAAAAAAAAAGAAAAGGTAGTGCAGACCAATTCTTTAATCTAATGAAAACATTTTATAAAATCATTTTTTATAAAATAAAAAGATTAATTTAGTGCTTTTCCATACAGGAAAGGTTTAGAATTCTTTGCCCTTGTGAAACAATGAATGGACAAAGAAAGACCAGGAATATTCACAGGTGACAGAAGCACTGGAAGAGTGTCCCCTTGGCGTCACTTTATTGGTATTGCTCCTTTGGTGCCTTTGGACATGTTACTTATCTTGGGGAAAAACTCCTGTGTGTAGCTTTTTGCAGCCAAGCAACTGGTTCTGTGCAAAAGACTGTATTTATTAACATCTTGAAGGAACATTTTTTCTGATTTCCAGGATGGAAAGAGATGCAGCATTTGCACAGAAAAAAGCAGAGCGAGCCGTTCTGAGGGTTCACCTGAGAGAAAAATACAGACTGCCCAAGGTAAGCCTGTAGCTCATGAGCTCATCTAGTCCAGAGGCCAAATTTCAACCAATTTTAAACTGCCCATTTCTCTTTTCCTTAGTGATCCTGGCACTGTCAAATATTCCCAGGAAAACCAAAATATTGAAAGCAAAATCTTCAAGCAACAGAGAAATCTGGAAGCTTTTTAAAAGCAGGCAGCAGCTGCAATAGCTTCTGGATCATGAGAGAGAGAACAGTTAGATTGATGGCTTTTTCCTGGCATGAAAACACCTGGGTACTAAAAGAATATCTCTCTACTGTATTCAAAGTGTTTTCCTGGTTTAGAGGGGAGACTCACTCCTCTATTTTCTGGTCATCTTGTTTTCAGGGTTTTAACCGCAGAACCCTTATTTAGCAAAAGTTTAGCAAAGTACAGGCTTTCGCACTAAACCTATGATAAACATTGATACATCTCACTTATTTAAAATAATTTTTTAAATTATTGTGTTATTTTGCAAGCTTCTGCCGTGGGCAGGAGAGAGGCAATAGAAGACAGAATATTTCTCCAGGGACTTGGATCACACATTTGCTCTGACCTGTCACTAGTGGGAAGATGTTGGCATATTTCATTTATACCCCTCAAGGAAATGTGTGGTGGTTCTTAGCAGTTTGAGAGTTTATTTGTATTACTCACCTGCCAGCTCATTACCACTTATTTTCTGATCAGTACTTTCCAGTGCTTTTTGATTAATTAAAATGGAAGAAGGTAAAGAATCTATCTCCCATAATTTAACTGCTAAAAAATTTAGTGCTTAATCCAAACACATCATTTAGGGACTCATCATAAACAGAAGGAGACCACCACTTGTAGCCTCATCTAGCCAAACTTTCAAACAAGCATTTAAGATAGAGTTGGGTCACCTCCCAGTGGCTGTGCCTCTTCCAGAGGGATGCCAGGTGACAGCTGAAGTCAGGTAAGATGTATTTCACCCTAAGAGCCTGGTTCTTCTGGTGCTCTAGCTGGACAACAGCTAGAGGGTGAATTTAATTACAGAAAGATTAATTATGCAAAAAAATTAAGTCCAAGATTTTAAGTGATTGATTGGATTGGAGGCCTAAGGCTCTAAACACCAGCATTTTAATTAGCAGCTGAGGAGTAGTATATCATTAGGATTTGCTTTCCTTTTGGAGGCATATGCTGAGACAGCTCCTGAGTTGCACTTACCCAGCATCTTGCCAGAGCTTTCAGCTCCAAGAGGGGCTGCTTTGAAAAGCTCCGGGATACTTGAGCGCCCAGGTCTCAACTAAACATCAGTGCAGCTGGGTGTCTCTGTGGTTTGGAAATTTTCCCACTTGTAGCCCTTTTTTCAGCGTGAGGTGGTGTCCAGGTCTCCAGTCCCCCTTGGCTGAGCACCTCAAGCTCAAGACACACAAGTATGCAGTGGTGATCTGACCTATCTCCAACAGGATCTCAGCTTTGGCATATACTAAGTTCTCTCTGGAGCCAAATTTCAATAATAGCAATAGAAGACTTGTCTCCAAGGTAAGAGAGTAGCTCTTAGCCAGCAAACAGTATTGCAGGATACATTTTTCTGCATTTGTTTCTCCCTATATAGCATTTCTTGGTTTTCCTCAGCCCTTATGAAAACATGTTATAGCAGGAAGAAAATTAAATTCTTATATGCACACTATATGTCCCTGAAAAAAATTCAGTGCTGTGATACAACATGCTGGCAGCAAAATGCTCTCAGACTTGTGATAATGCATTAATTATTTTGAAAATTATGAGTCATTTCAGGTAGCCTAATATGGGCCAGAAACACTGAATATTACCAGTATCATTCACTAGCAAGCATTTTAAGTAAAAGTAATTCAGGTCTAAGCAGGGCCCCCTTTGCCATGTAAAATCTAAAGCTTTGTGTTATCTGGGCCAGATTTATAAGAGAAAGTAGACCCTTAATGAACCTAATCCTATTAACAGAGTTGTCAACTTAGGTTTGTCATTAGAAAGATGTTTTTAGCCATGAGACATTTGCTCTATGGACAACTTTTTCATCTTTGGAGTATTCAGTGTGTCACATTCATACAAAACATTTTAAAAATATTATATACAGACAATGATATTTTAATTTTTTTTTAACTCACCAAACCCTCTTGTCCTCATGCTGCCTTTTTCCTGAACTGAGATTCAGTAATCAATGAATTTCTGCAAGGTCTAAACACTGGGGCATGAGCTATGGAAAAATGGAGTCCCAATGCAGATGTCAGGAGGGAGCAGTCCCCACTCACCAGGTCTGTGCTCCAGGCTGTGATGTCCAGAATCTCTAAGGGTGTTTCTGGGGAGGAAGGCTGCTGGTTCCAACCTATGGCTCTTTGTACCTCCTTATAAGGTACCTACAGCACTTCACTGGCATAAGGACAGTGTGGCTGCTGTATTGCTAATCAAAAATCCCACCTGCCAGGTCAAGGCAAGGTGAACTCTGATTTTGTATGTTACTGGTGCATTATAGGTGATGAATCACAGGATCAGGTCTGGAGTCAGCTACCTAAGGCTCTTTGCACATCAGCATAGGTAAATGTTATGACAGGATAAGTTAGGCATAAGGAAAGCAGTACCTCACACAGCGATGCTGGAAGAGTTTGGTTCCCCTGAGGATTAGTCTGCGAGCTTTGAACTCTTTTGTTTACAAGCAGACTTCATAAAAGTGGTGTTGAACCAGCATTTGGTCTTCTTTGCTCCTTAAGTTGCACAGAAGACTTTAACATCATTGGTCAGAGAACTGAAAGTGCCATTTAACAAGCAATACCAAACTTTGATTGTCTCTCTGCCTGGAGGGCATCATCTCCCTTTGAGGGAGCTTGACAAAACTTACAGTGGAAGAAGCTGTCTCTCCCTGAGGGAGATTGCTCTTGCCTCTTGGGGGGCATGGGGCTGTCTAATGTTAAACTTGTGGTAACTAGAGAAGGAACTTCCCCTGTGATATCAGATGGTGACCATCTCCTTCTACCACTGTCTCAATGCTTCTTCCTCTCTCTTCTTTTTACTCATTTCTATGCACACTTAATGTGTTACAAAATAAAGTTGGCATCCTTGAACTGGACCTTTGCACCTTAATTTAGGCAGAGGACTTTACCTTCAAATTGTAACAAAGCAGATATTGAGACAGTTTTCTGCTCACACCTATGTGTGTACAATTGTATGCATAAAGAACTCTATTGCATCTATAGCAAAACAGATTTGGGACTGGCAACATCAGATGCATAATCAGGGTCAAAAAATATTTCCATGCACTCGGACTCTACTGCCTATGATGTTGAATTACCAGAAAAATGTCTGACCCAGTTTTGGCCTGGGCACCCTCCCAAGCAGTTCCCAGGGCCAGTTTGGGAGTTAGGACAGGCATTCCCAATCGGCAGTTTGATGGGACCACCCTGTTCGGTAGGGCGACAGAGTTCAATAGCACCCCAGTGGGTTTTTCCAGGCCATATGGCCTTGGGGCAAGAGACCTGTGCCAGGCATATTTAATTTAGTAGGATAGATGTAGCTTCTGTGTTCACTTTTCCATTTCAAATCAAGGTAAACAAGAATCAAACTGTCAAATTTTAGAAAGAAGAGGCTACATGTATCATGTGCTTCTTTGCTTCTTGTTGAGCAGCCCCATCCTGTTGAAACTCATTTTAGGTCTATTCAAGCTAAATGCCAAGTGGGAAGAAACAGGTGGCTTGGGCAGAATTGTACTGCTTTAGACTATATCTCAATATATTCTTTTTTGGTCAGGGAACACTTTGAAGCCCCAAACTGTTGCATATCATGTCTCAGACTTCCACAGGACAGTGGGCTTTGGTGCAAGAACATGTTAGACAATTGTTTACATTGCCAAAGTTGTGAATCACTACCGTATCATGCAGTCATGTTGCCTTAAATTAGAAATAATTCTAAAGAAAAGAACACGTGTGATTGTCTGATTAGGTGCACTTTTTCAGTAATTAAAAGTGTCTTTTTTATCATTGTCTACTGCTACTGGTGAGGATTTCAAAAGGGCTAACTCCTCTGGTAGCCATCAGTTGCTGAATAAAAGCTTAATACATTTTTCCTGCTACACAATCAATAAATATCTCTTCTGATTGGGAGAGTGTTTCTAGTACTCACAGATCTGACTGCAGTGACCCTTACCCAAAAAGAGGAAGAGATGTCCTCACCCATTTTATCCACATAGTAGTAACAATCCTGCTAGAGCTCTCCACAGATTCACAGGAGAAAATGGGGAGAAATCAGATTAAAGGGAAGCACAGTTATTGCAAACATTAAGTGTGGAAATACAGAACAGTAAATAGAGGTTATGCAGCTGACTGCCCCTAGTCTGCCTGTCCTTGCTGAGGCCTGCAACAACACAGACATTGCTCATATATGTCCTTGCATTCATTTGTCCTTTCATTTGTGCAAACCCCAGACCTCTCACTCTAAAAAACACCTCCTGCTGATAGCATTGCTGCTTATTCATATCAGGCCTTTGCTGCTGTCATGCTTCATTTTGGAGATGTAATGAGGCATTAATGCTCATCTTTGATGTGTGAACTGTGTCAAAATATCCTGTTCTTCTGAGCTCTGGATCCATCAGAATCCACCAGAAAATGTGAACAAAATCACCATTGTTTGAAAAATTGACATAATCCCAGTGATGGAGTGTTTCAGGGGGCAGACAGGAAGCAAGTGTATGTAGTGCTCACTGCCATCTCAGCCCTTTTAATTGCTTAACCAGTTTCTTCTCCTGCCTCCTTTTGCTTTCTCAGACTCACACCCAACCTCCTTCCTTTCTTTTGTTGTCCAGGTCCTCCTCTTACCCCACTTACCAGCACTGCAACACTGATTATGTGCCAGGCAGCCCCTGCTCTTCATCACAACTCAGAGAAGTCAACCAAAGACCTAGACAGAGTTTAGATAAGGTTTGGGAAGATGAGGGACTCTTTTTCCAGTAATTCATCCAGAAGTTTAATGCATCTTTCTTCCAGAATGCTTCAGTTTAGTGCCAATATCTAAAAATCCCCTCCCAACAATTGAATAAGGAAATGGTATCACAGCTTTTCTAGAGCTCTTCCTTCATTGAGCAGAAGCTGACAGGCTTGTCAGCTTCAGCAGAGCAGCTGACAGGCTTGGCAGTGTCTTGCAGCATGGTTTTGGGGGATACAAATAACTTGGAATGGAATGGAATTCCTGGACTATCAGCATGGCAAAGAAAATGGCAAGCAACACTGAGGGCTTCAGTTTTGACAGTGCTGAAGCCCTTCAATGAAATATAATTGACATTGCCTGAAAAATCTTAGAACTTGCATGGAAGCTGATCGAGGCCCTGAATTCACAATTTGCACCCAAAAATTTTGACTGAAAAGTCTGTGCAGCTGTTTTGGTTCTCCCTAAAAACCAAAAAAAAAAAAAAAAAAAAAAAAAGAACAAAAGAAGAAGCTCATTGGTAGCTCCTGGGAGAGCAGAAATACTCTCATTTGCTGGTTTTGTTTCCTGTTTTAGAGTGAATTGGATGAGAATCAAATACAGATGGCTGGAGATGATGTGGGGTTGCCAGAAGACCTTCAGAAGATGGTAGCAGAAGATCAGGAGGAGGAAGAGGACAAGGACTCTATCCTGGGCCAGCTGCAGAACATCCAGAATATGGACATGGATGCCATCAAAGAAAAGGCACAAGCCACCTTCACTGAGATGAAACAGGCAGCTGAGCAGAAATGTTCCATGATGTAGAAGAGCCACCACTGCTCAAGGGCTGTAACTTCAGTCTTATGTCGCTGGGGCTGCAGAGGGAGAGCAGGCAGAGGGATGCATGTAGCTCTATAGCATTCATTGTAAATATAGAAAAGTGATGAGAGAGAGACTTAAAATCCTGAGGGGAGAGTGAAAATTACCTGCTGGGACTGCCTAGAAGGAAGTTAGAACCGACCCTCAGTTTTGAACATAACCTTTTCTCCCGTGGAAAAAATGGCTCTAAAGAAGTTAATATTGGGGAAAAAATGTGCCTTTTCCCATTTTTTCCGAGAGGTTGTAATGCTATTAAATGTGTATGTTTGAACAAAATTGTACTTCTGATACATCACATGGAGGTAACTGCTTATTTAATCCTGCTTTCAGAAATAAATACCTATATTTCTTATAAAAACATGTCTGTTTCAAACATCTTGAGGCAAACATAGTATTCAAATATTGACATTGGCTGCAAAACTTTGATTTTTTAAATCATCTCTGTACTAAGTATAGCAAAAGGCAAAAAGTGAAACATGTAACACAACAGCAAGGGTCAAAAATGTCATATACCCTGAGTGGGGACTTGTAGGAAAGTAAGGTCTGGTGGCTCTCAGTGAGCCCTGCTCTGGAGTAGTGCAGGCTTCTTCAGTCTGCTTTCATTTCCCAGCCTCTCAAAGACACTTCAGACATCCAGGACAGCAGTGACCCTCTGCCTGGCTGCTCTGTGCGCCAAATTCTGGGGCTTGAGGTACCAGCACAAAACTCAAGATAGGCTAACACCAGCTCCTGACACTGATTCCGGGAGTTGTCCCCATCAAAGGCTAAACTTGAAAGGTTATGCCAGGGTAGGACACCGAAAAGTGAGGAAAGGGATGCTCTCACTAATGCTGAATCTGCCTGAGGCTATGGGACACCCAGCCTTTGACTCCCAAGGAATTCTGTGAAATTAATGGCTTCGTAAGTTCTCCAGGAGCTAGCCCAGGAATTAAATTTGGAAATGAATACATGTAGCACCTTCCTACTGGTTTATAAGTCTCTTTCTCTCTCTCTCTTTCTGTCTCCAGCCAATCAAGTAAAAACATTCATTTTAAATTAACAAGTGCACTAAGTATGGTTTATCTCCTTTCTTTCTTTTTTCCTTCCTTGCTTGCTTGCTTCCTTCCTTCCTTTTCTCTTCGTCTTCCTCTCCTCTCCTCTCCTCTCCTCTCCTCTCCTCTCCTCTCCTCTCCTCTCCTCTCCTCTCCTCTCCTCTCCTCTCCTCTCCTCTCCTTCCTTTGTCCTGGCATCAGGTATTGTTCTGTGAAGTGCATGAGATACAATCACAGTACACTCCAGGTGTGAAAAGCACTCTGTTGAGCCCCCTTTGCCTGCTTCGGGTAATGTTCTTCAGCCCTACAGAACAGTGGGGGTTCTGCTAAGCCCCAGCGAGTTACAGGGCTTTGTGGACAGAAGTTAAGTCATCCCATGGATCCTGGAAGATCCCATCACCACCAGGGAGGATCTGTCCCAAGGAAGAGGTACAGGAAAAGTCTGGCTAACACAGATTCCACAGGTAAAGCAATGGTTGCAGCAGGCAGCCCACCAAGCCTGAGCAGCTTTCCACACTTGCCTAGGATGGTCCCTGTCCCTGCAGATGGGTCAGCAGTCATCCACAGCTACATGAGGACAGTGACAAGGGGCAGACAGAGCATCTCAGGGAGGATGTGAGCCTGTGCTATGCTTGCAGTGTTTTACTGGTCACCTGGAAAGGAGGCCAATTTGTCCTTTCGGCAAAGTCACCTCTGCTGTGAGGCAGAGAAAAGGGCAAGGAAGAGAGGTTCCCCTCCCTCCTGCTCCAACAGCTGCTGGGTGCCAAGGTGGGGAGGGAGAGTCTCCCTACCACCTCCTGGTGCACTGACACAGTCATCAGAACCAGAAAAAGGCCAGAGAAAAGCTGCTGCCTTTAAAAACCTCCTTATCACTGACAGTCACAGTGGTGCCTGCCTCCGTGGCTGCCAAAAACAGAGAGGGCAGCACACAGCTTTGTGTATTCATCATATATGGAATGTTTGATTAAGGCAAATTACATCTATTTGGCAAATATATTTATTTGTATGTCTTTTACCTATTTTTGGCTAGAATCCTTTGTCACATTTCAAGTTGATTGCCAGTTTTCCCCTAATGTTTCTGCTGAGCACACAAGCACTTTTGAAAAACACTCCTCCCAACCATATGTTAAATGTTCTTGTAGGTAGTTTCTAGTTTCCCTGAACACAGCTAGTTTGCTAACAGTAAAAGGAAGCTGAGATTCCTTCCTACAAATAGAGCTTGGGAAAGTTCTTTCATCAATCACTCTTTAAACCGAACACACTTGCTTGAAAACCTGTAATCCAATACTTTCCCCATTGCAGCATCAAGAAAGCATGCATTTTCTTCTTGCTCATTTTTTTCTTACCTAAGAAACACAGAGTTGACAAGTTCTGACTTTCCTTGTTTTTTCCAGAGGATGTCCTGGTGCCTTAAATGCCTCTTATGCAACAGGTCATTTCTTTACTGAAGAAAACCTATCTTCAGCAGCTCCCTCAAGCATCAGATCTATTTTGCCTAAAACCAACAAGACTTCTGATCCAATTTCTTCCTCTTGGGATCCTGCTCTCACATGGCACCACAGAATCTAATTATCTGTGTAGAAAGACAAGTGGGGTCTTTTAGGAAGTCTTTACATAAAGTAGATAAAATAATCACCAGCTCAGCTCAACCAGCCTGAGGTTTGTGAGGCTCAGTGCATTTCCCTCTGCACTGGTATAAAACTGGCTGGTGTCTCCACACTGTTGTGTTGCTTTACAGACTGAATTGTCCTATCTATAAAACAACAAAATAAACAAGCCTAAGGCTTTTGACCTTTGAATTAAAATGTGCCTGGAACATCCCGAAAATCTTACTGAAAGCATCTGGTGCTTTAAAGGATCTAATTAAATTTGTCAGCAGATATAGGATCAGCATTTTCACAGTTTAAAGGGTCAGAGAAGAAAGTACAGTCGGAATCACCAAACAAGCGATTAATGAGATTCCAAAAAAATGTCTGGGCTGGCAGAGACAAGCAGGACTGGGAGGTGGCTTGGGGCTGGCGCAGGATGGGAACCCAGCACCCATGAAGTGCTGCTGGCAGGAGAGTAAGCTGCCTTTAGCACCACTGTTAGACCAGAGGCTCCCACACTCAGTCTGGAGTAGCAGAGTCATGGCAGGGTGGAAAACCTGTGCAGCCCTCAGCAGGAGCCTGACCCTCAGCCTGCTGGAGGTGCCTGCCTGCTCCTGGCAGCACCTGCTGGGCTCATCCCTTCAGCACTGGCTGTTCCCGTCTTTGCCTGCCAGCCGCAGGCCTGGGGAGGCACATGGGTAGGAGGTGGCAGGGGTTGACCTGTACTACCCCACATATATGCAGCTCTCGAGGTGCTTAGCCCTATGGACAGGTCACAGGGGAGCCACTGCACGTGTGTGCACGTGCACGTGTGCTGGTATGTGAGTCTGGGAATATTTGTGTCCATTTCTGTGCACAAATGCACATGTATGGGTGTGCATGCAGCTATACACGTGTAAGAATGAACGGGTGCATGTCTGTGTGTCTGTGTGTCTTTGTCAGGAGCAGATTAAAGGGTTAGGTCACATGGCAGCTACTGCTGGACGGACCCTACCTGGGATTTGGGTTCTTAGAGTTAATAGGATCACTGGAGCTCAAGACCGTCATCCCATCAAGATAAATGTCTCTAGTGCCCACTTTTAAGCAATCTGAATTCAATTAGGCTAATTGGAAAACAAGTAAAGAAGGATTGCATTAATGTAGCCTCATAGCATGAACCTCCCCTCCCTCCCTCTGAGCATGGCGAGCCTAAATGTCAGCACCCTCGCACCCAGTCCATGGTGCTCCCACCAGAAAGGGCTGCCTGGCTCCCAGAGCCTATTCCACAGCCTGGACAGACAGTGGGACAGCAAGATCTCTGTGCAATTCCTGGGTGCCAGACAGGACGCTGGGAGGTGAAGAAAACACAACTGACTCTCCTGGGCAGATCAAGCAAAGTCTCAGCAGAAAAACAAGAAAGGTACAAGTGATGCAGTGACAGGAGGAGGCAGCAGCTTCCTCATGCATTATGCTTTGAAGAAAGTTCTTGAACTGCACCCTTAGGAATTTTTGAGGAGGAAAAAAGCAAAGCCTTTTCTTGGTTGTTTTTAACAATCTGTTGGATGATAGAGAGCATGCAAGCTGCAGGAGGGTACTGGTTCCCTCTAGGTGAATATTTCCTCCTTATCCTTGTTTCCCTCCTATTGATTTGCAGTCTGACCTTGGAAGCTACATTTATTTTGCAGGGAGGTCCTCCCTGCTGCACTTCTTTGGTCTGCAGAGTGATGTCTCTCCTGCAGTGTGACTTCAGCTTCAAATCTCTGCTCTGCAAGGCAGTAATTATTTCACCTGGACATAAAGAAAAGGCAGGAGAAAAGGAAGGAAGAATCTGTGGCATTTTATGGTGCTGACTTCATTGTGTGAAACCTGGTCCCATGCGTATGTCTCAACAGCAACAACAGGATGAAAACTATTTCCCTTTAGTCTTTCCCTTTAGTCTTCACTATACATGTACAGGAAGGAGATACAGCAGATAACTGCACTTTACAGATTGTCCATCTTTAGAACTTTTGTTACTTTCCATGCATAATTTCAGCAAAAATTTTAATAATGCATTGCAAAACAAAAAAATAAAAAAGATGATGGAATGTGGGTATTCCTTGGAAAGGCAAGTAACATACCCTGCCTGTTTCATCCCCTAAAGAATGCTCTCAAATTTGATTCTGGTTGCCCCTGTGAATTTCCAAAGGTCAACGGTCTTTGCAAAGCTGTGATGTACCATAGGTTCAGTTTCTGAGGCTTCATTCTAATATGACACACATCCCAGAGGGTTCTGTGGCAGCAAGGGATTCAACTGACAACCAGGACATCAGACCCAAAGGGAAATGTTCAGTTACCTTTCTTTGCTATTCTAAACCCTCTGTGTAATCAGAGGAACCATTAGACTTCCTCCCTCCCTGGAACAGTATAATGCCTCATGTGTGTCACACAGTGTGTGCTGAAGCATGGCAAGAGAGAAAAGATCTTGAGATCTAGAGTTGAAAGAGTCAGATCTCTCTCTGATTTGCTACAGGGTCACGGGGGATTTTGTCAGATATTTTTTCAAATTGGGATCAAGGAAGTGGCTTCCTCTTTGAACAATTCCACTTGCCTGCAAGAAGGATGCTACAGTGACAAATGTAGCTCCATATGGAATATCCAAGTGGGGCAATCTACTGCTGTGGAAAGAGGAACCTTCTCTGTCGGGGAGGAAGGTCTCTTGTGTCCTGCATGGGACTTGAGCACCCTGCTTCAGGGCTGGAAGGCTTTTTTGCTGCCTTCACATTGTCATTAATGGCAAAAAAATCGAGTATTGACTCTGTAAATGACAACTTTGACAGATACCCAAAAAGCAGCATCTGTGCCAGGATCCAATGCCCTTTTTATGGCACTGACTAAAGGGTTTTTGCTCCTTCATCTCACATTCCTATCTTTCTTGGCTACAACAAGCAAAACTGATTCCCAGTTTTGCCCAGGGCTTCTGGAGGGACAGGTATGATTTGTGCTGGTTTTGAGGGCTGTAAACCCCCAGTTACAAATTAGAATAAATTAGGGACATTGCACAGTTCATTCATCTTCACTAATAGAGTTCCTGGGAAACACACATGTAGATTAAAGGAGCACAATGGCCTCTGGCTGATTGCTTTGAGTACCCTCCAATGCCCTACAATGGTATTGACTTGCTTTTTATAGTGTGCACAAAAGCCACACTAACCTTTTCTTGTCTCTTCTGTTAGCCTCTTCCCTCTGTGCAAACGGATGGCTAGGTTCTTTCGGCCTCAAACCACCCCCCCCCCCAAGCAGTCAGTGAAGGCAAACCTCACCTGGATCTAGGAAAAGCCATGCACTCCGAAAAAAAAAAAAACCAACTTTGGGACATCAGACCATAAACCCGCAAAAGGTGGGGACACTGGCAGAAGCAAACACTGCCAATCTTTGAAGTGACTCCTCTGGGAAAATCTACGTGATATGGAGCCTGTTGAGGCAGGAGGGGAAGAAAAAAATGCAGATTTATTGAGAGAGGTCATACTTATTAGACTAGCTAATATATCTGGAAGAATGAGCAGCAGCAGTGGTGTTTTTCATTCACATACACTCTCAAATGGAAGCATCTTCAAAGCTAAGTGTAGGCTAGAAACGACTCTGGATGTTACTAGGTTTGTCACTTAAACCAGCTGGGACAAAGGGTACAAAGGAACTGGGAAGTGCTAGAGTGAAAAGTGACAAAGTGACAGAACGACAAAAGCAGGAAAAATATGGATGCAGGAGGCTTAATGCTGTTACCTGGCTGGTACTGTGGTGGGTCCACGTCTTCCACCAAGATAAGTACAAAGTGATGTGTGGGATCTGTCTCCCTGCCTCACCTTCAAAAACATTTTGTACATCCCCCCATGAAGCCATGCCCTGCCTGCTATCCCCCCAGCCCCACTCGCACCGTGGAGTACAGGGTCACAGAATCGGCTCTTCTCAGAGTCTTTGTCCTATAGCAGCATACTGGAAAACGTCCTCGCAGATATTGCCTAGGGCTTCCTCGAGCTTGTGAAGCCTGAAAAGCTGAGCCCACCTCCTGCGTCCATCCTGCCCAGAAGCACCTGGTCTGTGAAACACCTTTGGAGGCAACTGGGCGCAGGGCGAGTGTCCCGCAGAGCACCAGCGCAGGGGCGCTTACCCTCGCGCCCGAGTCGGCCCGGGGCCGCGGATCGTCCCGCGGATCAGCTTTCGAGCGGTCGCCGCGAAACCGACGCACCAACAAATCGTCCGGGAGGGATCTGGGCTGCAGCCGTCGGGCAAGAGAAACGCGGCGAGGCTCCAAGAGCCGCCGAACAGCTCGGGGCCGCGCCGGGGACCCTCTGTCCCCCCGTGCCCGGCGAGTCTCTCGCCGCCCATCCCACTGCGGTTTCCAACAGTGCTGCCCCTGCCCCAGGGCTCTGGCGGCGGCGCTCGGCCCGGGCCAGCCCCAGGCTGCAGCGGGGGCCGCCCCGCCCCGCCTCGGGGGCCCCGGATGGCATCGCCCGGCGCCGTCTGGGGCTGGGGCCGAAGCCGGGGCCAGCGGGGCGGGGCGGGGCGGCCGGCGGGGGCCGGGGGATGCCCTGCCTCCCCCTCCATGCCGAAGAGGCGCGGGGGCCTCTCCTTCCATCTCGCCTACCGCCCCTCGGCACTCCTCCCCCGCCCCAAGGAGGCCAGCCCGCCCGGCGACACCGTGCCAGACCTGCCCGCGCCGCCCGGGGGCCGGGTGAGACTGCAGCGCCGCGGCGGAGCCCCGGGCCGGCAGCCTCATGCACCCGCCCGGCGCCCCGCTCGCCATGGCCGAGGGCGCCTTCTCTCTGGCTGCCCCGGCGGCGCGGAGCCCCGGGGGGAACCCGTCGAGGCTGCACAGCATCGAGGCTATCCTGGGGTTCACTAAGGAAGACGGGCTGTTGAGCGCCTTCCCGCCCGACGGCAGCGGCAAGGAGGCGGACCGGCGGGGGTCCCGGCACTGCCTGCCCAAGATGCCCGGAGAGCCGCCGCCGGCCGAGTCCCAGGGCCGCGCCGAGCGCTTCCAAGGTGAGCGCTGTGGACGAACGCCAGGCGTCGGGGGGCGGACGGGTGGGCGCCGCTTCCCCACGCCCTCGGGCGAGCCCCGCGGGAAGATCCCGCTGGTCAACCCCCTGTCTTCCCCTCGCAGAGCCGTACTGTCCCGGCAGCGCCAGCCCCGAGCTGCCCGCTGGCAGCAGCGGCGAGGGGAAGCCGTCGGACGAAGAACAGCCCAAGAAGAAACACCGGCGAAACCGTACCACCTTTACCACGTACCAGCTTCACGAGTTGGAGCGTGCCTTTGAGAAGTCCCACTACCCCGACGTGTACAGCCGCGAGGAGCTGGCCATGAAGGTCAATCTGCCCGAGGTCCGCGTCCAGGTAACGCCCGGCCCGGGCCCCCGCCACGGCCCGGCCCCGACTACCCTCCGCGCCGGGAAGCCACACATGGCCCGGCCCGACGCGCCTCGGCGCAGCCCCGGGGTCCCGGCGGCCGGAGCAGCCCCGATGCGGCGCGCGGGCCGGTGACCGCAGCACGGCTCCGGCCACACTCGGCCCGGCCAGTGCGCTGCTGAGCGGCCACGCGAGGCCCCACTGGAGCACGGGGCTCGGGACCGGTTTGCGTCCGGCAGCCGTGTCGTCGGGGCTGCTGCCCTCTGAGTGGCATGTCCCAGCCCGGGGCCGCTGAACCTGCTGTGTGCCAAGGCGATGGCGGGTGGATGGGCGGGCCAGCTCCGCTGCGGGGCTGTTTTCCACTGAGCGCAGGGCTGTGGGTCGCGGAGGAACGCCCAAGCCCTCCAAATTCCCATCTGCCCTGGCTCGGCAAGGCGTGTTTCCCTCTCTCTGTTCTGTGTGCACCACTGCACGCAGGGGCGAGCCTCTGTCCTCCGCCTGGGGCCTGGCTGATACAGCTCTGCTTGCAGGTTTGGTTTCAGAATAGACGGGCTAAGTGGAGGCGGCAGGAGAAACTGGAGGTGACCTCCATGAAGCTGCAGGACTCGCCCATCCTCTCGTTCAACCGCTCGCCACAGGCAACACCCATGGGTCCTCTGAGCAGCAGCCTGCCCCTGGAGACGTGGCTCAGCCCGCCGGTGCCCAGCAGCACAGCCCTGCAGACCTTGCCTGGCTTTGTGGCCTCGCCACAGAGCCTGCCTGGTAGCTACACGCCGCCGCCCTTCCTGAACTCTCCGGCAGTGACCCACGCACTGCAGCCCCTGGGGGCCATGGGGCCACCGCCACCTTACCAGTGTGGAGCCACCTTTGTGGACAAGTTCCCTTTGGAAGAGGCAGACCCACGCAACACCAGCATTGCCGCCCTGCGGCTGAAGGCTAAGGAGCACATCCAGTCCATTGGCAAACCCTGGCAGACAATCTGAACTCCCTCTCGGCACCTGGGAGAAAGCCATGGGGAAGGCGCATCCCAGAACACCCGAGGGACACCCTTACCCTGCCTTGGCTGCCCTGGATGGCCAGGCACAGGAGGGCTATCCCTTGCACCCGCCTTTCCCCCATGCCTTGACTTGCTTTTGTATTTTGTGGCCCTTTTCATTCCCTTTTCCACAAGTCCTGCAGGGTTAGGGGCCTGATCATAGCTTAGGAAAAATAATCTCTTCTGCTCTCCCTCCTTGGCTGGATGCTTTAGTTGCAATAAAAGCTGCAGTAGGGCAAAGAGCTGTGTAAGGTGGCTGGGAGCCCAGGACTGCTGTACCTGGGGAGGGGGTTCTGCTTTTGCACCATTAAATGGCACCATCTGCATGGAGGCTGTGCATCATGTTTCTGCACCCATATGGGCGTCTCAAGCTGGGCCCTCTGCTCCATGTGATGCACAGAGGGGTGGGAGATGACTGGCTGTGGGATCTTCTCTGTCCTCCTCCAGCAGCAGAACCCTGCCTAAGCTGGATGTGGCACTGAGGGCTGCAGCTCCATGATGGAGAGTACACTCAGATGAGAGTGGGCACAGAGGGGCTGGAGCCCAGGCAGTCCTTTGGCCAGGCACACTGCTCCCACAGATGCCCTTGTGGAGCAGTGCCCAGCGCAGGTGGGCTTTGCAGGCTGGACTCAGTGACAGTCTATTCTGCCTCTGCAGAGAAGGGGAACGGCAGGACCCCCAGGGCCCTTGGCCCCTACAGCCCAGCTGCCATAAGGGGACACAGACGGTCACTGGCTGGGCACTGACACCCGGCTGGGGCCTAGCAGGCTCATCCTGCCCACTCTGGCTGCCCAGCACAGCCCCTGGAGGCTGGCACAGAGCTGGGCCATGCCCACTCCCCTGCCTACCCAGTGCCCATCACCAGGCTGCCGAAACTAAAACTGTGGCATCTTTATTTTTCATTATCTCCGTTACTGCCTGTAATGGGGCTGAGAAGCTGTAATGAAACACCCCTTCTCCTCTGCTGGGCATGGGGTGCTCTACACACTCAGGAGGTTGTGGCAATTAACGTTTCTCATTAGGGAAGAGAGAAGGATGCACAAGTGCCCTCATTGTGTCCTGGGGATGATTCAATGCAGACTGGGAGACCTCTCCTTTCACCATTTCCCACTCGTTGTGGCCAGACAAAGGCTGGCATCTAATTATATTTTCACAATCTGTGCGTATCTTTTAAGAGTTCTGTCAGAAACAAGTATGTCAGCTTTGTTCAGCTTCACTTCAGAGAGCCTTTTAACCTTAGACAGCAGTTTCCAAACATCCCTTCACAGTCTTTTCCACAGCAGCCCTCATCAGTTGTAGGGAGAGATCCTTTTACAGATAATAATAGGAATCTCTCTTGTTTTCAAATGCCTTTTCCTCTGTCCCCAGCCTCCCTGCAGATCCAGCCTGCCTCTCTAGACCAGAGCAAACACTGTGTTCAGGACCCCCAGCTTCCCTTCCCTGAGCTGTGCTGGTACAGGGCATGAAGGGAAGCCAAGTGAAGGGTGCCCCCTGAATTTGGGGGGAATGAAGCCCTGCTGGGGGAGATCCTCCTTCTGGGCTCTGGATTTGACAATTCTAGAGTGTGCATTTGTGGTGGTGCCCACCCTTCCCAGCACACGGTTCTTTGCTTCCTTGGCAGAGGGAGGAAGAGCTGCCAGGAAAAGAGTTGCCATTGGTGTCAGGACCAGGGAGGTATTTTGCCAATCTCTAGTAAGGACACCCGAGTAAAAGAGGAGAAAAAAAATCGTATTGCTTCAGTTTTTGGGTCTTATTCTAGTGGTCCTTCCACAGGCAAGCTTTGCTTGCATCACCAGTGATGCTGGAGTTGCAAGAAAGCACGTCTTTTCTGGTGGCTGCAAGAGAAGCAAATTGTCTCATTCCATTTTAAAATCCCATTTGTTCATTTTGTTGTAAATATCTTCTCCTCCTTAATTGGGTGCTGAGTCTAATAATCCTGCCTCGGCTTGTTAACTGTACAATACCAGTCAGAGTTAATGACCCATTAGTGATTAATTCCTTAAACAGCATCTAATTGCTCACTGTAAAACCTTTTCTTAAAACTGGATTAAATCATCTAGATCCTTAACCACTTCTTTACTCTAACTTTGGTAAGGCTATTAGCATGGCCTTCTGAGTGGTCTGTTGCTTCTTTTGCTTAAAGTGCACTAGCAAGATAGTATTTTTAGTGTCCACACTTGACATCTTTGCAACACCTGAAGTACTAAGGAAGAGTAATACAGATAAAAGACTGCCAGGGAATGAATAATTATGAGGAAAATGCCATGATGGAGTTTGATCTCAAAAGTGTATTCTGGTCCCCCTTCCTTCCTATCTCTGCTCAAAATCCTGTCAGTATTTAAGAAAACTCGCAAATACCTGTGTTCCTTAAGCCAAACAGCATTTGGACGTGTAGTTCAGGTCATTGGCTCTCCAGTGGAGCAGGACTGTCTCTGTGTGCAGAAGGGACCCTCAGTCACTGCTGGATGGTTTGGAAGCTGTTATTCCCTTCAGAGCAGCAGGCTGGCTGTCTTTTGTGCTACTGCCATGGCAGCTCCCAGCCTCTGTGACATGAAAACACACATTGCTCAGCCATAGTTGGAATTTCTGTTACTAGCTGCTGGGGTTGAGTGCAATAGTGTTCCCTTCCTCTGTGCAGGAAGTTGAACGGTCTTGTTTCCTTCTGCCTTGGCTGCATCTGCCAGGCATTTCAATTATGGACTTTCAGTTTCTTACTACAGAAATGTCTCAAGTAGCTGTTGAAAGCTCCTGGTTATATCTTTCCTCGTCTCCACTGACGTACTACAAAGTCCAACAGGCATTAATTCTAGGAGGTTCCCTTCAGCCACAGTGTTTCAGCTTCTCTCTTCTATGCAGCCAGCCTCCTCCTTTGTCACTGTTACAAACCTTGGGACTTCCCTCAGCAGTTTGTCAGCTACATTTTACTAGCAAAATACTTGCGTAGGAGAAAACAGTGGAATAAAACAAAAGAGAGCAAAACGAAAAGCTGATTGGACCAGGATGCTGACATTACCAGTTTCTCTGGTAGAATTAATACCATGTCTCCTCTCTGAGCATCTCTTGTGTTCTGCCAAGGCATTATGTCAAAACTGTCTGACATTTGGCACTCATCCCTGCGTCCTATGACACTTCTGGCCTACTAAGATTGGGATTGCAGAGCCGGGCAGAGCGGTGCGACTAAGATACGGCAAACAGCAGCGGTCCCGGGGCTCATCCTCATGCCGGAGCGCATCAGGGCTCCCTGCAAGACCGGGGCTCAGACGGTCCCGGGGCTCACCCAGCACAGAAGGGCACCGGGGCTCCCTGCACGGCCGGGGCTCAGACGGTCCGGGCTCAACGAAGCGCAGCGGGGCTCCCTCCGGCAGTCCGCGCGCGCCCGAGCGCTCCCCTCACGGCCTGGCCGAGGGCGCCGCCTGCTGGAGGCGGCGGAAATGGGCGTCAGGGACTCGTCACGCGCCGAGTTCCGTCCCCGGGCACAGCGGAGCTGCCGCCAGCGGGCCGGGGGCTGCGGGGACAGCGCTGAGGGGCAGCGCCACCTCCCGGGCACAGGGCAGCTGCCGCCAGCGGGCCGGGAGCTGCGGGGACAGCGCTGAGGGGCAGCGTCACCTCCCGGGCACAGCGGAGCTGCCGCCAGCGTCATCTCCTGGGCACACATGGGGCACTGAGGCTCCCCACAGAGCGGCTGGAAGTGCAACACACGCCCTGTCCTGGGCAAGGCAGTGGCCCTTGCTACTGGCTTTGACACAGTCAATTTCATTGATTATCTCAAATAAAAGCATAAACTCCACCTTTTTTCTTGGTACTATTTATTGCGAATGTTGCAAAGTCATGTAATTTCCAACTAAGAGATGAACTGATTCAATAGGTAAGTCATATAATTAATTGGAAGACCCTTCCGTGACAATTATATATATATATATGTGCGTGTGTGCGTGTGTGTGTTGTGTGTGTGTGTATCAAAGCCATTTGAATGAAAAAATGCAACCTTGAAAATGAAGTAGAGGATTTAGTCCTTGCTGAACCATACAAGAATATGTGTATTTAAGTATTTTACACAAAGGAATTATTGTGTACAGAAAAGAGACCTTGTTGATTATCTGATACAATCAAGTGCTTGTGAAATATAGTCTCTTACAGAAAGTATTCGATTTCTTCATGATTTAGAGACCTTCTTTCAGCTTGGAGTGCTCTCTTTCATATTCACAACTTGAAGCAGATAGTCCATCATCTAATAAAAAGAGAAACACATTATTTATAGACCTGTCCCGAAAAAAGTAATTCACTAAGTTAATAAACCTACTTTAAGTTAATAAGCCTAATAGATAACTGCTCTGTGCATTCACATAACAAACATATTCCTAATAATCTTTCCGAAACAGACCCCATTTGTCTTGGTTAGTGTAATAACCAACTGCCAAAGTAGGAGGAAAATCATTCTCCCAAATAATTCTGTTTGGCACCTCATTTATATCCTGTCTCATTACTGTTAAAAAACCAAGTCATAGAAAAAAATTAAAGTTTATTTTCCGACTTACTTTTGCACTTAGTCCAACTTGCAGGAGAGATTTCCATTCCCTTTCACTATATTAACTGTAATTTATTCACAGAATAAAGAGCAGGAAAGTTATTAACAGAAAACAAAATAACACAGGTGCACCATCCTAAGCCAGACTCCAAGAAGTATTGTGCTCACCTCTTCAATTTTTTGACTATTTGACAGCCATTTCCCTACTCTGGGTGAGTCCTTTAGAAAGAATTCTTTTCTTCTTAAGAAATGTACAGCCCAGTGTGAGTATTAGTGGTGATGCACACGATTTGTGCTAATAAGGAAGACTTTGAACTGAGTTACCTGAGATACTTATCTCTATTTACTTCTAGCTTTGGAGCTTCCTGATCTTAGATTTAAAATTCAAGCTTTAAATTAAATCAGCTAAATTTGAAAGTATCCATGAAACAAAGTTCTTGGAGTTTGTTTGTTCCCAAAACAGCCAGAGTTTTCTGCGTGCAGCAGGTGGGACACAGGGCTGCAGACACAGACTCCTCGTATTCGGCATCTCTGTGAGTGCATGGGAATTGCAGGCCTTGGTGGGCATGTGCTCCTGGGAGAGCCATTCCAGCAGCTGTCAGCAGGGTTCATTATTTACCTTCTTTTGGTCACATTTAGTACCTCAGTCCAATAGGCCACTGCACAGGGAACAGTGACCCACTGCAAATCTGGTGTCCAGTTCCTCCTAGAACAAATTTCTGCTCCAAACTCACAAGAAATGTGCCTGAAAAAGTATTTCATACCAAGGACAATTTTTTTGGATGTGCTGTGCCATCCTCCTTAGCTTCCTGTACTTGGTAATCATCTCCTGTCCATGGACACCTTCCATAGCTGTGGTACAGTAGCACCTTATCCCAAGGGATTGTCTAACCAAAGTCTGTGCACCTGAAACCCCTCACATCTGACAAATCTACATAATCAACCCCCAAAGGCCAGTTATGCTCTTGTACCACTGCGCTCATGAATGTCACATTCAGTGTATCAGAGTTCTGCCTTTATAAATAGGGCCTCTTTTAGTCAAAATAACTTGTAAATGAAAAATACTTCTCATTATTTAAATGTTTAGGGAACTATCACAGCCCTCAAAAGAGTAAAGCACATTCCTTTTGATCTTCATGTTATCTTCATCTGGAAGGAAGATCTCAGAAATACCTTAACTTTCAGGTGCCTTTTTGAAGCCAAGGAGAAAACAGGACATCATATCTAGGCTGTGTATCATCAGGTACTTATGTCCAACAGGAGGAAAATATGGTTACAGCTACTTTCATTAGATTTTACTTCAGGGTGGAGACAAAGACACTGTTGAATGATGGAAATCAAAGGTTCTATGGCCAAATGAGGTTCTGCAAGTTGTCCTCTATCTTAGTCACAGGAAAAACATGAAGTTTTTACTAATCCTTGCAGAAATCTGGATGCTTAAGACAATAACCTTATTATTCCACAAGGATGTTCGATGTCTGACCACAGAAACATGGATGTTAATTTATGGTGAAAGTACACACACACGGATATGATTCAACTTACCAGAGGCAACTTCCAGCCTTCCTAAGTAGGATTTATTGACAGATACTTTTACAAGTCAGAACATTTCCCTCTTTGCATTAAATAATGGAATTTGTTAATTTTATTTTATTTTATTACAAAGCTGCACACTGCAGAGCTGAAGATGGAATAAATAGTTTTAGATAGCGTTAATAATCAGTTACTATGATGTGTCACTATCATAACGCCACAGCCAAAAAGAAATGTATAGGCAGCTTTCATATCACTGGTGTGAGAGATTTAAATCACAGTTTAATTTAAAGAGTGAATTCTTATCCACATTCAAATAAAAGCCTAAGTATTCACTGATTTGACTGCACCAGGATTTCAGGATGGAAACTGGGCTTAAGTTAGCCCAGGAGTATTAGTGACATCATATTGCAGTAGAATATGGGAAGGAAAAAAACATCTTCTCATTGATGTCTTTAAGGAGGTGTATTAATCTTTTTACTCTATTTCATTGTCACCCAAAAGAATTCTGCAGCTTTATCACCATGACTGTGCCTGAGGCATTATAAGGAAAGGAGTTTTCTTGAGGATTCTATGATTTACATTAGACCCCAATCACTTTCTGTTAAATCTCACTGTTATCCTTCCCAGTGTATTTTATAGATTTTCCCAAAAGAACTGGGATTAACCTGCTCCAAAGCCTTGTTGTCTTGTGAAACAGCACTAGGGAGGATGGGCTGTTGAGGGATGAGGAGGGGCAGCTTATCAGTAGCCCCAGACTCATTTAGCAAACCCAGGAATCACCACAGCAGTAGCCAGCACTATGGGCTGGTGAAAAGGCAAAGGAGACAGGGACAAAACTGGGACCAGAGAAAATTCTGCTGCCCTGTGGCTTTACCCAGCTCAAGGTGGAACATCCTGAATGGTGGTGGAGGGGAACAATCGGTGTGATATGATTCTTCCTGCCCTCACAGCTCTTTTTCACACTAGCTTGGCTTTACTGGGCAATACCTACTGCTGATATGATCTCCTAAGCATGAAGAAAAGAATGGCTCAACCAAGCAGCTTGAAGGGAATGCAGACACTAAAATCTGCTGAATGCGTGCTGTGTTTATACCCAGTAGCAAATGAAGTCATAAAAAATACAATTGGTGAGTGACAATCTGTAATCAAGAGCAGAGTTTTACTGTACTGAATTCCTAACACATGAGATGCATTTCTGCTGCTTTTCTGGACAATCCACAAGTTAGAGGAAGTTGATATGTTATTGTAAACCAAAAATTAAACACGTGGAGTACCTTTACAGGTTTTATCTTACTTACGTGTTTCCAACTGCTATTGTCATCTGTCTCCCAGGTGCTCCTGGTATACCAGGGAAGCCCTCCTTTTAAAAAGTGAGCACTTTTATTTTCATTCCTTTCCAGCAGCCATAGCAAATATTTTGAGATTTCTTCCCACTGCAGATACTCTTCCAGCTGCTTGATATTGTCAGGTAATGCTGAAAATGGTGTCTTGTTTTCTTCTTCAAAACCATAAGGATAATCTCCAGCACTCTTTTTCCCCATTAAATGGCCTGTAAGAACAATTGAAGTGGCACAAAATTAACTGAAACGGGTAAAGATTTGATTTTTCAGACATTGGCTGGACTTTGCTGCTGAGGGAAGGGAAGGGAAGGGAAGGGAAGGGAAGGGAAGGGATTTCTGCTATCAGAGCGAATTTGTCAAGATATGCTGAAAATGGTGTCTTGTTTTCTTCTTCAAAACCATAAGGATAATCTCCAGCACTCTTTTTCCCCATTAAATGGCCTGTAAGAACAATTGAAGTGGCACAAAATTAACTGAAACGGGTAAAGATTTGATTTTTCAGACATTGGCTGGACTTTGCTGCTGAGGGAAGGGAAGGGAAGGGAAGGGAAGGGAAGGGAAGGGAAGGGAAGGGAAGGGAAGGGGCTAGATAATGTCAAATTGAAGCACTACTGGGACTGAAGATTTAATCAGTGTCACACTCAATTAATTTCTTCTGTCTCTTATGTTATATTGTCAGAGAAAACGTGGCTCAAAACGGGGCAGCGATAACCAAGCACTTTGCCGGGAGATAGAGAGAGGCGCTTGGTAAGATTTGCTGGAATAAAAGTGGACGGAGAAGCTGGAGGTTTTAAACTTACCCTGCCTCGACACGGGACGCAGGAATCGTGCGTTCCAGTGCCTTTGTAGGAGTTAAACTGCACTTACCCACAGCCCAGTGGCTGCCGCGGGGGTAGATCTTGGTGAGTGCGGGGGTCCCGCCGGGCTGCAGGGGCGCCGCTCCGCCCTGCGCCGTCAGCAGCGCCAGCGCCAGCAGCGGCAGCGCCGCGGGCCGCCCGCCCCCCATCCTGCCCTGCTGCCGGTGCTGCCGGTGCTGCCGGTGCTGTCCCGAGCCGCGCTCGCTCCGGCTCCGAAGCGCTGCCGCTGCCGCCGCCGTCTCCCATTTATCCGGAGCCGGGCCCGGCGCGAGCGGAGCCCCCGCGCCTCACGCCTCCTCTCGGGCCCGCTCTCCGCCCCTCCGGGCGCCCGCGGGGGGAGCTGAGGCGGTGCCGGCCCCGGGCGCTGCCCTGGGCGGGGAGAGCGTTCTCTCTCCCGGTTACCTCAGAAACACGGCCGCGCCCCACAAGTTGTTGTTCCCCCAGTCCGCTCGCCGGCGGTGGGTGCTGAGGGCGGCCTGGAGCACCTCGGGGCAGTGGTGCCGGCAGCGCCCGGGGCACCTGGAGCTCCTCACAGGGCGGCAACAGCAGCGGCGGGGCCGCTGAAGGGACCCGGGAGCTGCAGGGGGAGAGGTCAGCCCCGCCCTGCGGGATCACACCATGCGGCCGTCGGTTCGGCTGCACTTGGGGCAAAGGGTCTCGTTGTCTCTCACTGGAACAGAAAATCTTGTGCAAAGAGTTTATTTTAATTTCAAGTATCACCTACACTTCCTGTCAGAAGTGACAGTAAAGTGAACGCGCATTTACAGGACTTTCTGCTTTCCTTGCACAGGGACCCTGTACACTTTTCAGCACCCTGAGGCACCTGAAACTGGCCAGCTTAGTAGTAAATGAATGAAAAGAATTCCAGCCTGAAGAGGCAGTGCAGGGAAAAGATGCAGACAGTATATTCCTGGAAAGGCTATGAAGTGGAACACTAAGTGGTTTCACTGGGGTGAAGGTGGGTGAGCAGTGATAGGATATGAGGTCCTGATGTGCTGTTTGTCACCCAGGAGAACAACAGGGACAGGCTGAGGCCACGTGTAACGGGTGCAACTTATATGATGATTTTGCTGTCTAGAGAGCTATGGCAGGAGGTGGGATACACAGAGAGCAGAGCTGACTGTAAGGAACCTGCCAGCTCCTCCAGCTAGCCCCACATGACTGGAACTGAACTATCCCTACTGTGGAAGCTCCCACGGATGTGAATTAACATAATTTCCGGGCAAATGCTTGTACAATCCCTTTTGAAGTCAATTGTGTATCCTCCTGTATTGAGCTAAATTGTTCCCTTGTTTAGTCACAGTTTATTTAATCTTCTTTTACTGATTAATGTGATTCATTCTTTTCTTTTAGTTATTAATTATGCATTCCCGCTTAATTCACAATAGTATTCTCACTCCTCAAGTTTCACTGTGCAGCCTGCAGTACAGCTACAGACATGTGCTCTGTACTGAGTGACAGCTGATCAAATAAAATATTGCCATCCAGCGAAACTTCTAACTGTTTGGAGCAATTAAGGCAGGAAATTGAAAAATTCAGGAAACTATCACTTTTTCAGAAAACAAAACCAAAACCAACCAAACATGAATTCTTACTCAGTTCCTTGTTGCCCAGTAGTCCCAAATGTCTTTTATTGAAAATACCATGCAAACAGATAAACCTTTCTCATCTGTTGTATATGTACTATGTCTTTATTATTTATTTACTTATTCATAAGGATTTATTCTAATTCTTATTTTTATTACCCTTTTAAGAAAAAGAATAACTCGACAACATAGGGAAATATTATTCTGGACCCCCCCACAACAGAAAAGGATCCAGATACAACCAAAGGATATTACAAACTGTGACTCAACTCACTCAAGACAATCTTTCTCTTAAAGAAGCCTGATAACACCAAATCGTGTTTGAACATGAAGAAACAGCTCTCTGTGTTTTAAAATACCTTTCCCCTTTTTATACATCCTATGGCAAAACAAAATGTTGCTGTGCTTCATGGCAGGAAAACATTATTGGTTTTTAAATGCTATTACTATGATAACACTCTTTAATCTGCTTCCTTTACATTTTAGACAAGCATCATTGTTCTATCCAATGCAGACTTGATGGCTATAAAAAGGGATAATGTAAGAATGGTGTAGCTTTCATAATTTTCTTAGTAGGGACCCTGGTGTTAGACACAGCCAAAATGTATGTACAGAACAAACACTGGTGGAAGACTATCTCCAATGTAATAACAGCCTCGATCACTGAGGAATACTCTGTAAATGTTGAAGATGCTGAATAGACTAATCTCCAGAATTGCCAACCTGCACTCAGGGCAGGTGTTGTGCAAATAACTTCAACATCGACTCAGTGCAGCAACAGTTCCCTGAAGAACTGAAGACATTTCTCAGAAAAGAGCTCCACAACTTTACAGAGGCTGACTAATATGAAATAATAACATTTATTTAATAAGGCCCAGTGTAAGATAGTTGATACTGCTTGTGCTGCATTTTGGGAAGCCCTGGACAGCTGAAGCTTAACCACGGTGGTTGCTCACTGCACATTTAACGTGTGCCAGGCTGCTGCGGCAGCCATCACAAGATAGGGTTTATCATTGTTGTAGTGGAGGGGTTCAATAATTGGAGAATTCAAATGGGAAGCATTTATGGACACACCTGAGGACCAGAACACCCTACAGAGACCATCCAGCCCAACAGCCTGAGCCCTTCCAGTCTGCCCAGAAGCTCAAGGGCATTGTCCAAGTGCTTGCTGGAATGCTGAGCCTGGGGCATCCACCTTCTCCCCAGGTATCCTGTTCCAGGTCTGAGCACCCTCTCAGTATGGGAATGCTTCCTAACATCCACTCTGATTCTCCCCGGCACAGCTCTGAGCCACTCCTGTGACTGGATCCCAGTGCCACATCTGCCAGCTGCAAAATGTCCAACTGTACTCTCCAAGTCAGAGCTGACTGCACTTGCACTGACGTGTGTGGACAGCATAAATGTGGATTTCAGCAATACCAAGAGAAAGAAAAAAATCTTATGGCACATACACTGTCTCCAAACAAGACATTATTTTTTCTTAACTGGGATGATACACTTCCAGGAAGACTGCATTAAGGATCTCAACACTATTCTGCCATGCCATTTATTATACTCAGTTTTATTTCTATACAATCTGACACAAAATAAGTAATTTTTATAATACAGTTGAACATGAAAACTGCTTAGTAGGACACAAAAGAAGTAATATTACTTGGAGAAATTCAGCAGTTGTCTGCTGAGCATGAGCTGTTACAACAGAAAAGGTGTCATTATTGTATAATAGAGTATTTTTGCAGAGGTAAGGGATTACAGAAGAAACAGAACTGCAGAGGAAAAAAGCATCATGCTGTTCCTTATCAAAGCTACAAAAAGAAAGCCAGCAAGGGAAACAAGTTCTGCTTTGTTGAAGGTACAACACTGACATTTGAAGAGAAGAGAAAAATACCAAAATTCATAAAACACAGTTATCAGGTAAGTTTTTAAATGAAAAAATCAATTTTATGTTTAACACTCTTCAGGTGTTATATGATAGGAGAGAACAATACATTCTCCAAATTGGCATAAGAGATCTGGTTCCCCCTTCTTGGCAATATCCCTGAAGTGTACTACTGTGCTATTCATTCAGTAACTTACAAGTGTTATTAAAGCCCCAGAAAACCTTTTTAGAACACAAAAGGCAGAATTGTCAACAGCCTGAATACTAGCAACACATACAGTCTCGAAAAACCAGGCCCCTAAATATCAGGCCCTTTGGGCTTTTTCCCTACCCCATGAAGGAGCAAGTTTCAAACTGAAGTTTGAAAAAGCTGTGTGTCCCCACCGCTCAGTACCAAGTCAGAGCGAACCACAACCAGCCAACTTCCCTTAGGTCTAAGTCTGACTAAACTCCTACAACTCGCTACCTGTTCAGAGATTCTGTGTCCTTGCAAGGACTGTTTGTACAGTGGAGAAAAGAGGGCACTGACAGATGAAAACTAACCCTCAAAACAAACAGGAGGGCAAAAGTGGGCTCCAGATACAGCAGCACTCAAGAAAAACCACCGTGGCATGGCAGGAGAGCCCTTGGCTGCTCCAGCACATGACAGTGTCCTCCAAACCAGCGCCAGGCTAGCTGAGAGCAGTCTGCAGAAAGTGGTAAATATGTCATTTTGTAATGAGCCAGCAGCCAACAGCTTCACTCATTAGGTGTAGTTTATTTAGACAAGACAAAAGCTTGCACAGTTTTGCAACCATATACAGAAATGAAACCATCTGAAATATATTAGTTCTTTCCCCCTGTGTATTTCCCTTTGTTCTTGTGTTTAGGATTCCCGTTTGAGCAGTACATATGCTCCCATCACTGCCAGGAGAGCATACTGCAAAGAAACACACAACACAGACGTTACAATTCCTCTCCATAGAGCTCCGAAAGCACAAACTGTTTAAGGGTGCCCTCTCAAACATCACACCTTTCACAATTATTCGAGCTCTGGTCCTACAGAATTGCAGGAAGATTTTAATGTGATCACATTAATCATAACCAGGCATCACAACTGGATACACTTAACTCACAAAATTCTATAAATGACATGTTTTCAACTCATTACAAACAACAAATTCTACTGCCCAACAGTAAGTAAGGAAATGAGCTGGGCCTCATTCTATGTTAGGTACCAAACCACAGACACAAACTTCTTAACATGTATGCTTAGAGGCAAGGTTCTTATTGTCTATCCTTGCTATTTTAGCAATTCAAGTATTCAAAATGGCAGTATACATACCTTAAATTTTGGGTAGTCATTCATTATTATAGTTACCATTCCTACATAGGGCAAAAACCTGTAATTGATAAAAGAGGTGAATGTATAATTAACCCTCAAATATTACACGGAAGTTTTTTAATTTTACTCAGTCTGGAATATTTCAGTGCAATCCCATCATTTGCACCTGGGACTAATGCAGATCTGAATAGAAAGTAAAATTCATTAGTTTTCCTTAATCCCAGTTATCTGAGAAAATCTGAAGAGATTTCAGCTCAACTGGAGAAGGGGGCAAAGTCAAAAGCTCAAACCTTGCATAAAATTCCCGTGGAATGCCAAAACAATTTCCTAGGAATTTCCAGCAATTACAAGGATAAGCTGCTTAATTTTGTATTTTCAGGTGAACTATTTCTTAAATGTCCTTTTTTTTCCCCACACTCCACATCAGTGGGAGGACTATACGAAACAACTTTTCCAGGTTTTCTTTTTAATTACAATTCTATTTAAGAAATTTTAAAAATACATCAGATCTAGTTTGTATCAACAGCAGAACCGATTTAAGAGCTAATTTTTCTATCTAATTACAAAGTACATTTTGCTTTACTTACCCTCTGGCTCTTCCAACAACATCTTTCTTCTCTAACCAGTTCTGACCTTCTTTGTACAAGCCTCTATCATCAACTTCATTATTGTCCCCTTTAGTCAGAAATTTGATGTTCCCATTTCCTCTAGAAGGCAGAGGTGATAAACTAAATAGCACTTAATTTAAAAATCTCAATTAACATCTACAAAGCAAATGAGGATGAAAAGTGCTACAAGATTAGATAACAATGTTTGCTTTCAGCTCTGCTTATTGAACAAGCACCATTAAATCATTAACATTACAGACATTACTGACTTTATCTATCAACAGATATTAACAAGAAACATTTTTTACAGCACTCCTAGGTTGTTGTTTGATGTAAGCAATTGCACAATGGTCATGACAGGGACATTGTCCATCCAGGCACTAAGCTTCCTCAACAAAAGCCCCATGTGTTTACTTGCATCTTCAACAGAACACAAATTCAAACAAAGTTCTTAAGTTTACACTCTTCAAATGAAATTTGCTCAGTACTGATATCAAGAAATGAGGAGTCCTCATAAAGATAAATTAGGTAATAAAAAGAAATAAAATTGGTGATTCTTGGAAATTTTTAAAAAGCACGGAAGAACAGATATTACTCAAGAAATAAACACCTTCAGTTCATGGAGCAAATATGTCAATGCTTGCCACCTCCAGCTTAGCTTTTCACTGTGCAGAACTAGGAGTAGAACTGTGGTTTGGAAGCAACTTTTTAGCAGAGTAGGCATCTGCAATCAAGGCCAAACCAAGCCCTCTCCCCTCTGCTTTTCAGCAGAATTGTTGTGGGCAGTGTGGCCAAGAGACAAAGAAGAATCTCTTCTTTTATCCCGAGTCAAATTTGGAAAACTTCAGTTAGAAAAGCTCACATACCCGTCAGGCTGCACCCTGATTCTGAATCTCCACCTCCCATCAAAAATTTGCTCTTAAAACCAAAATCTCAACTGTACAACCATCAGCACAGAAGCGGACTCTGCTCCCATGCACATTCCTGCTGCCAGGATCCCTGCCGGGCACAGCTCCACCTGCTCCAACCCTCAGCAGCTTGACTGAGGGAAAGGTCTCAGACCCTTGAGAAGTGTGGCACAGAAGTGGGGACAGAAGTGGATCACATCCTACAGCTGAGATTTCTCTCACTGTTTATCCTCACCCGCCTTTCCCACACAGTAAACCACTATTAAACTGTCACTGAAAGCCATGGGGAAGGAAAGGAGCTTTACAAACAAGGAAAATGCCAAGTTGCATTACTTTTCATGTACTTTGATAACTCTGTGAACTATTGGAATGTCTCTGCCTTCAACTTTAAAAACAACTATTTCACCAGCTCTGATTGGGTCATCATGGAAATTTGTTAGGAACAGCAGGTCTCCCCTGTGAAAAGCTGGTTCCATGCTGCCACTACAAACAACAAGAGAGAGAGAGTTTGTTGGCATAAATGAAAGAAGCACCACGAAATCAAAGAACATTTAATTCTTACAGATAAACCCACAATTTTAACTGAGCTCTGGAGCTTCACCCATTCACTAATATTCTTCAGACCTTTAACACAACCCAAATCCCAGAAAATAATCTGCAGGAGTTCACCCATTAAGTGGAGGAATTTGGATTTTAAAAGGTTTCACACATTTACTGCTCCTACAAAACTCAGTGGAAACTGGGCCATGGCTACTGACAGTGTGGCCTTTGCCAGAGGCTAAAAACAGCTGGAAGAAAGTAAGGGTTTGAGTTCTTCTTTAAATAAGTGAGATTTCAAAATCCAAATGTATCCAAGGAGAAAGGGGAAGAGACAAAAGGCAAACCAATAACTGGACTTGAAGCAGACAGCCTTTCCATCGACTCACCTGAGCACCACGACAATGGGGCTCTCACTGCCAGTGACCACGATCAGCCCTTTCCAGATCATTAGGGCAGAAGACACAATCATAGCAAAATTTAAGACTTGGTAATACAGCTGTGTGAAACAAGAAAATTGTTTTTTAAACGTACTGTATTGTACTCAGAAGCACAATACAGAACGTCAACACAAGTGCACTGCAAATTCTAGGCTTTTATGCTAAAATCGTATTTCAACACAAGTTTGGCGGCACAGATTGCCATGTCAGAATCCACCAAACTGCAGCATAAAACTGGAATCCTCTGTGCGCCTTAGTCTTGGGTTAATCTGCTCCCGTGTGTCAGTGACAGGGGAAAATACTCTGATAAAGGCTTGTAAAGCTGGGGAAGCGACTTGGCAAACGATCAAACCTGGTTCGGCCCTGACTCCCACCCGAGCTCAGAAATATCCCAAAAAGACATGTGGAACACTGGACAGTCAGCAAAGGTCAGCTTTCTGAGTGTGACTTTTGTTTAAAAAGAGGACCTGTAGGAGACGAGAGACCACAAAGGATAATTTCCTACTGCTGTCATACTGGAATTTCTTATCTAGAAAATCACTGATTTGACTTTCTGCCCCCAAATTCTCCTGCTCCGCCAGCCCTTCCAGAAGCGGATGCGCTTTAGCCACATTCCTTCATTTTTTGTTCCTTTTCCCGGTAGCACACGGGCACAGTGGTGGGAAGGACCCTGCACAGTGGCGTTTGAAAACCCCCGCTCCCCGGTGAGGGGTGAGAGCCGCGGGGGCTCTGGGCGCAGCCCCGGTACCTGCCGCTTGTTCATGCGCCGCAGGTCCCCGAACAGATCCATGACGGCCCTGCCACGGATCCCGCAGCGCCTGGGCCAGCCACAGCCGCGCCCCCAGCGCAGCACCCGGGATGACAGCGAGGCCCACGCTGCTCTCTGGGATCTGTAGTCTCCTTCCTCTCCCATCCTGCTGACGCATTTAGGGCTTCCGCGGCCAAGTGAACTACAACTCCATGATGCACCTTAGAGAAAGGTCCGGATGACGAGGGCCCTTGCTTCTTGGCGCGGAGGTGCCTGAACAGCTGGCTGTACGAAGGGACCGTCGGTGGGCGCTCAGAGCCCCCGGCTCGGCGGAAAGAGCCGCGTCCGCCCGAGAAGCATGGGCACGGCTGCCCTAGTCTCCCGGATGGCGCGTTTTGGGTCCGGCGATTGCCGCGGGCACCCTGGGGCCGCTGCGTGTGCGCAGCTCATTGGCGGGACGGGGGACGGGCGCGCGGGGGGCGCGCGCCGTGAGGGGTGGGCGGGGGTGACCAGCAGTGTCCGCTAGGGGGCGTTGTTCTGGGCGGGAAAACGGCGTGAGGGGCCGTGCAGGCTGAGGGGTGTGAGGAGATTCGAGAGGGCGCCGCAGTCTCCTCCTCACCCGCTGTGAGCGGAATCATCTCATGACAGCAGGTAGCGATGACCTCAGTGTTTGCTCAGGGACCGCGACACGGCCTCGATCAGAGAAGAGCGCAGAGACCCAGAAAAGCTGCAGCCGTGTGTGGCACCCCTTCGGTGCCCTCTGCAGGCATGGCGGCCGGCAGGGATGGGCCGGGGCTGCTCAGGGCGTGCCTGGCAGTGGGTCAGACCCCTAGCAGCACAGAGAGGCTTCACACCCGCTTCCAGTTCGTCACTGAATGGTTGCCTGAGTCTGAAGCAGCAAGCAGCCACACAGATACAGGTCACAGCCCAGAGCCTGATTTCCTGGGAATTAAATGGGCCAAACCGAGTCAGGCATTCACCAAGTTTAGAGTTAGCCCCTGAAGACTGAGAATGGGAGAACAGAGAACACATGGAAATGCTGCTAAGATAAATGGAAGCAAACAGTTTGTCTGACCTGAGTTGTGTTTTTGTAATTTGCCAGAAATTCATCAAGACTTTTACGCTGGTAAACAGTTGGACAAGACAGACTAGGACTGACTAAGAGAGGCAGAACTGGCATTAGATCACAGGGGAAGGTGTAATGCTCTCAGGAATGAACAGAAATGGCAAATTGGGAAGAAAGTCCGAGGACATGAGCTAGGCATGATCTAGATAAGATCCATCACCTTCTCACCTGACTGTTCTTCCAGTGACACTAGTATTCTTTTACTTACTACACAGGAGTTCGTCTACGTTTACGTGATTTCAGGTTAGTTCTCTGCTATCCTTTAAATACTCAGAGAAAAGCATTTGTTACTATCTCCCTTCAGCAGATCCAGTATTCAGAAGTAATTACTAAGAGAGAAGGAAAATATACAAGAGCAAACTCAAAGAGGGTGAAAAGATTCTGAATTTTCTTTGTGCAATTAAGAGTTTAATTAAAAAGGTGTGTAACCAAGTTATGTGTTCTGTACGAGTGGGATCTACCCACTGAAATGTTGGATTGACTCTTGCCCAGCAAAAAGTTTTCTGCAATTCCTCTGAGTAGGTTTTTCATACCATATTACTTAGACAGATTTTTTTTTCTATAGAGTTTTTTGCCTTTGTGAACAAATCTGCTTGCCTTTATTTTTATAAAAAAACTCAGAGAAAACAGAGATTAAAAATGGTGGTTGGGACAAAATTATCAGGCTGTACAATAAACATGAGGGAGACTAGCAAATCTCAGTCTCTAAAAACCTCATTATACATACCAGTAATTTTCACTAGGGTTCAGACCACGAACTCATAGGCAATTAGAAACAATCTGACAAAAACATTGTTGTTAAATTTTCTTTGCTATTGGAAGGAAATCTGTGTTATTTCTTGTGGTTATAGCTGTATATTCCACTTTAATTGTTAATTCAATATATTAATGCAGGGTATCATATCTGCATCAATATAAAAAAAAACATGAGAAACCATCTTTTGTTCCAAAGCACTGTGCATCACACCCAAATTTCTACTAAAGTAGAATAGATTTAATCCTTACCTTTTGTTTAATTATGTATTTGCATTTAACAGTAAATATTTGACACTTTTCTATTACCCGGTTACACAAGGAATGGCTGAACATAAATGATGAATTTTCATCCTAGACTGAAGTTGCAATACTGCAACACGCAGAGCAAAGACAAATGGCTGTGATAGAAGAGTGATCTCTTGAGTGCTATTTTTGGGTAGTGCTTGAATTCACCAAACAGGCAGAAAATAATTCTTGCCTATTGTGAAGCAGGAATATCAATTTTGGAGCCAAAGGACAAGCCACTCAGCAGGGGGATGGCAGCAGCTGAGAGAATGCAAATGACAAAGCCTGGTCAGTGTTAGAGCAATTCCTTGCAGTCATTCCTGATGGAAAGACTTAAAAGTGGAAGTCCAAGTGATAAAATCTCATCCTGTAACAAGCAGAGGGAAGAGGCAGAGTTAGTGTATGGAGAATTTAGAAAAGCAAGAGGGCTGCTTTGTGTTGAGATCTGGGAGGATGAAAGCTGCTTATTTTTTTGTTCACATAGATGGGACTTTCTTTTGTCCAAGTCATATACCCACACTTAATTCTGAGATTGACGTTTCTTTGCCTGTTGGTTTGATTGTGCTTGGTGGTTGATAGCTCAGAAAACACATGGACTCCCCCACTGTTTGTGGTGAGGCAAGAGAAACATATTAGGAAGCTGCTTTTCTTCCTTTTCCAGAGATGCTGGGAATCACCCACACCTCTGTTGGTGGCTTTGTTATTTTACTGTCTGCATTATTTTGATTATTAAAGGTTACATGTATTTTGAAATCTTCCCCTGTGCTGGATGTTTGTCTTCAATATTTGTACAGTAGATCTTCTGGAACTCTGCAGCTGGAAAATTATGCTAGCTTTTTAGTACACAGAAACTGTAGTTCTTGACATTCTGGCAGATTTGCCAGACCTTTGCAAGCAGCCAGGCATTAGTGCTACCTGTGTATATAATATTGAATGACAGCTCTTTGTTTTTCAGGGGATTGGTCATGGGCACAGAACTCACCCCTTTTCTGGATACTTTTAATATTTGTGTTTCAGTGCAGTTTTGTAATAGTAGAAAGACTATTTGCTTCCTGCACACCCATGGATGCACACCCCCACTTTGGAGGCCACTGCTTGGGAGCATGTGTGGCTTTTTTCTTGTGTCAGTCCTCTCCTGAGTCTTGTCATGTGCCTTGGGAGCTGGTAAGGACCTGTTCACAGGCACAGTTTGCAACCCCAGTGTCACTTTCTAAGTGTATGAGTCAACATTTTGAGTCTGCTTTGCGACCCAGTGTCTGCAGAGCTAATTGGATTTCAGCTGAGTGGATTTGTTTTAGGGAATAGTTTATTTGTGAAAATAATTTCTTTTTCTCGGGAAAAAGGGTAAGGGGAGGGAGGGATCCAACTATCTGAATATTCAATTGAATTTAGCAAATAATGTTCTCTTTCCCCTTCTCCCATCGAACAGGGAAAAAAAAGTCAGAAACAATCACTAAATCAGGAAATATTGTTGTGCTTGACCTGCAATATTGGTCTGGCCTGCAGAGCTATGGCACTTTTAGCCAAGTGCTGGACTGACCCGTGGAGAGTAATGCTGATAATGCACTGCATCCATATCCCAACCATCACATTAGAGCCATTGAATACAAAATAGCACAATTTGAGAGCAAAAAATAAATGAACTGCTTAAAGTCTTTTGCCAAATCTTATAAGGGGACATATCTGAGAAGGGTACTGTGCTCATCTTATTTGACTAATAGTCACATTACTGTTTCAAATACATTTCTTCCTTCAAAATAGAATCCAGGGGCTCAGAGAGGAGAGCTGTAGTGCCTCCAGTTAATTTTCCAGGTGAAAGAAATAATGTCAAAATGGGGTTTTGTACATCCACTGTTGAGGAGGAAATCCAGGGGTTTTTTTCAAAGGGAAGAAGCACCCAGGGATGAGACGAGAAGTGGCTCCTTCTTTCATGCTCCTGCATCTGCGTCCACTTCTGGCTGCAGAATCTACTTTGTACACAGAGCCTGGGGATATAGGTCAGGGACGCTTGTGCCTTCTATGGTTGACAAGTTCTGTACTTATTTCTCTTGTCAATCCATTCCCCACTGTTCCTAGTCACCCGTCAGGGAGCCTGGGCAGATAACCTTTGAGTAATAGTCTGAAATTCAAATACAAAGAATTGACTACTGAACTGACCTAATATTTGAGAAAGGTTTTAAATTAAAATAGGTTTTTCTGTGTGCTGTTATTGGCCTGGCAGCTGCGTGTGTACGCTAAGTGTACCAAGAAAGGTAATATTAACAGAATGAAAAGGTCAGAGTTATATAAAAATCCTTTTTAAAAGTAAATAGGCTTGCCAAACTGAATTCCCCACATGTAGACAGAGGTTAAGAACTGAGAACATTCGGGCCTTTGGCAGGTCAAGTTGTACATCTGTAAATGCCCTCCTGAAATAACAAACACCAGATAAGTGTAGAGAAGTACAGTGGTTGTGGCCAGCCAGATTTAGCTCTGGCTGTACCTACAGGCAAGCAGGCCAAGGCTCAACAGCTCCCGAGGGAGGTATCTGGGGGCACTATGCGGGGTGGGCACAGCACACCTGCACCATGCCCAGGTACCCCAGGAACAAGGGAGGCAGATGCACATGGGAATCATTAAAGGTGTCATGCACTGGACAACACAAATGCATTGATTTAATTAGACTTATTTCTGGCTGAGCTTAGAGGTACAGCATGGCCCCAATGTGCCTGGCGAGACATGAAGGATTGGGGCATGCTAGAGTGAGGCAGTGGGTGGCAGGCTGAGAATGCACCCTGCATGGGGGAGCACACATCACAGAATCACAGAATCTCAGAATCTGCCCAGTTGGAAGGGGCTCACAAGGATAATCAGGTCCAACTCCTGGCTCTGCGCAGCACCATCCCCAAGAGTCATACCACGTGCCCCAGAGTATACCAACTTTGTGAACTCTGTCAGGCTTGGGGCTGTGACCACTTCTTAAGGGAGCCTGTTCCAGTGCCCAGCCACCTTCTGGGTCAAGAACCTTCCTCCAGCATCCAACCTAAACTTCCCCTGGGACAAATTCAGGCTGTTGCCTCAGGTCTTGTCCAGGGAAGGAATTGCGCTTGCCTTTCCTCTGAGTCCACTGCTCTTGTGGCAGAGCATTTTGCTTCCTATGATGTTGCTTGCACAGAGTGCAGTGGCTCTGACACTGAAGTATCCCACTTCCCCTCATTGTTCCTTCTGTCCAGTCTTTCAGCCTTTCTCAAGGACATCTTTATTGTAGCAAATTGCACATTTTGGAAAGCGTTTTGGTATGGCCCTGCGCACATCAAGGAGGGCCAGCTCCATGCTGCCTCACTGGGCTATTGTGAACTCCCATGCTGTTATTTTCTGTTATTTCCCCACTGGTGAGAGCATGTCCCCATGGTTTATGGAGTTTTCCCCCTACACCACTTACTACAGCCTCACTGACTTATTTTGGTGCTATTTCTTGAAAACTCACATCTACACAGCTCAAGACAGGTGACCGGAAGCCAGGCACTGCCCACATGCCCTGAGGTGAGGTGTTAACCAATATTAGCAGGTGAAAAAACAGTTTTATTGAGGCCGTGTTGGCAGCTGGACCTGAGCCTTGGTGCAGTCCTAGTTGGGCAGTCTGTGTGCAGCTGGATATATGGGCAGAGGCCTCAGTGTACTCCCTGCCTCCCCGAAGGGCAGAAGGGATGGAATGGGAAGGCACACAACAGGAGGAGATACATAGCCTTAGTTTTTGTTGCAATTTGAGGTTGCACTGTTAAGCACCTTTGTTACCAACCATAAGAGTGGCTGCAAAATGGTGGACTCTACCTGATCCTTTTCCTAACTCACAGAGAGAATTTATGAAGTTTAATCCATTACTGTTTAATCCTCAGATGGAAGGGGTAAAAAAAGAGTGTATCTCTCATCACTGACAATTAGTGTCACAATGTTGATTAAAAGCAAACAACTCAAATGTCAGATCTTAGACAAAACTTAAGTTTAAATGCTTTTTCTATAGTTTACAAGAGGAAATAATTCCTTTAGGCATGCCTACTGAGATTTGTGCCTTTTCACTGTATTTCACGTTGCTTTAAAACCTTCTGTTTACATCCTGCTTTTCAGGACATCGTCCTCTGTTAAGGAAGTATGTCAGCTCTAACACAGAAATGTGGCTGGAGCTTATTGGGCAGTTCAAGACCCTCTATCCCTTAAACCTTTCAAGAGATTACTGGCAGGACAGTTAAACTGATATGCCAGTTAGACCTGAAGAGAGCTCACTGCCAAACAACCGGGCTGCACTCTGGCTGTGCAGGAGCTCCTCTGGGGACATGAGTGGCAGTGTGACATCCTGGCACCATGATGCCATTTGCATTGTCAGGTCACTTGCAGGTGTAAGACAGTGAAAAGGGAAAATAAAGAAAACTATTAGTAATGGCTGTGAAAACTGAACTTTTATTATCTGTTCACTGTATACAAAACACCATTCTGCATAGTGATAACTCATTTGTTGTACAGTTGACAGTGCACATCAACAAACAAGTATTCAGAGGTATCCACTGAATGGGAAGGGCAGTGGTAGCCGTGGATGAAGTACCTCACAAGCACTTGATATGCCAGTAATGTAAATGGGCTAACAAGCATCTATCCAGGAGCCAAATTAGGAATGAGGATGGAGAGAGCAGAACTAATGTATCTGATACACAACTGCCAGAAAGATTAAGTTTTACAGAGGTGACTGAGAGGATCCATTTTTAAATTTTAAAACTATTAAAATTTAATGATAAATAACAGAATCTCACAAATCTTTTGGGGCAAAATGCTCCACATTTATTTACATATGAAATGTGTTTAATACAGTCGTAATGGACATAGTGTATAGTAACATCTGACAGCAGCAAGACTTTTAAGGAACCCAACAATTACTACTGTTTACCATGCAGCTATCTATATATACACAATTTGTTTTAAAAAAAAGTACAAAATTTTTTTTGTAGGGTTACATACAAGGTATAAAATGCAAAAACAAACTAGAAATATACTCTCACAGAGAACTCTATCTGAAAGGGACAGTATGGTACCTTTTTGTACTTGTGCAAGCAAAACTAGTGGTGCTGGACAGGAGTTTGCAATGTCTGACCAGCTCCGCAGGGCCTGTGCTAAAGCTGCAAGCCCCAGTCCCAGTGCTGGCTGGGGCTGGCTCCTTCCCAGTTGTGGCTGCATGTGACACAGAGCACCAAAACGTTTGGCATGATCATGTGGAGCTGGCAAATCTCAACCCCTGTAGCGAGGGTTAACTATTTCTTTTCAATAATCAGCAAGGAAAATACATAATGCTGTGTAGTCACTTCTATATGTTTAATAAATTACATGACAAAAAACATCATCATTATAAACCTATTCCTCTAATACATCTTATTTCTTAAATCCAGAGCAGCCCAGCCCTTTTGTAACAATTTGAGCTTTGATCACAAGCACCTGATGACCTAAAAAAACCACTTCATGATACACAGAGTTGTGCATTTATACTCTTCAAAAGTACTTACCACTCCAAGGGGTGTACACCTGTTCTGGTGTTGCCACCTAAAAACCAGCACTTCATTTTACACATGTAATGGTACTTTTATTTTTTTGTAATATATTTAGTAAGAAAAAGTTTAAAAGCTTCCTTAGACATTTGGAAGCCCAAGTTCTTTAGAATTTAAAATCTCCCCTTAGCTTGCTTCCTCTCTCCTCTCCCCTCCAGGCACCTCCTTCTGATGCACTTCCATTAGCTAAACTTTCTTTCAGAAGACTTCAAAAACCAAAGTTTAAGAGAACCTAAGGAACTGCCCCAGCATTCAGAACTCTGTTTTAAAGAAACTTACTAAAAAAGAACAGAAACAAAACAGAAAAAAACCATTTTTTCCACTAGATACTGATACAAACACATAACAAAAGAGTATAAAAATTATTAGTTTAAATATATACAAACTCTTTTCAACTCAAATACTGCTTCAGTGGTTCTGAGGGTATAGACAATGAGGTGAAGGGGACACTTTTATGCAGAATATATTGCAACAGCCTGAACAGTACTGTTAACACTATTATACCTTGAACTTTCTGTAGCAAAAATGTCATTAGTATTCCAATGTGGAGCGAGATTTCTGCATCCCAAACAATCTCATCACTTTTCAGCTGAACTCATTCTTTTGGACTTGATGAAGGCCATGCCATGTGTTCTCATGTGAGTGTTTAAGGCCGCTTCCGTTTCAAAAGTCTTTGCACACACTTTGCATCTTCTGTCCGATGCTGCACTGTCGGACAAGTCATCCTCATGATTGGGTTTGTTTTCTTGCTGATTATCCTCTCCAGACCCATTCTGTTTTGATACTGGCTGAGGCTCCTTCAGCTTATGTACAATGAAGAGGTGTCTGGAAAGGGACACATGAGATGTGTAGCAAAGTCCACATTCCCTGCATTGGTATGAAGAGCCATCAGATTTATGCTGAGGAATATGTTCATGAAACTGGAGAAGATTTTCTGTTGTAAAGCCACAAACTGCACACTTGTGAACTTTAAAAACATTTATCTTCAGCTTCTTTAATGGCTGAGTGATTGCACCTCGTGGAGGTCTGAACTCCATTACAGGTTCTTCCAATTTACGCTTTGGACTGGGAACCTAACAAAAAGACAGAAATGGTGTATCATGTAAACATAAATAGGCAATTCTTTTCATAACTATTTGTGATTTGCAAATGTCAGAACATTTCCCTTGGCAGATTCTAGAACAACTCTGACAAACAATCCTTTTGGGGCTCTGCTTCACAGAAGATGAGACATTTATGGCATCAGAGTACCTGTATTTATTTAAAGATCCTGAATATACACCCACAAAAAACCTCCCATTCTCAGTGATTGAATGAGTCTTCTAAGTGATTACCTTTGTGTCTTCTTTTACTTCCCTTTCCTCCATATTGGCAGATTCAGTCATTTCTTTCACATCAGGGTCTTTAATGCCATGCATCAACTGAATATGTTTTTCCAACATCAACCTCTTGGTAAAAGTACGTCTTGAATCTGGGCAGTGCCTGCAGACACACACACACACACACACACACACACAAACATTCAAGTGTCATGCTTAAAAAGTGCCTTTTGTAGATTAGAAGTATGGTTGTGTATTTGAGAGACTCCTGAAAACCAGGTTCCCCAAGGTGGAACTGCAAACGCTCAGCTCAGCCAAGTTTCTGATTGTAGACTTTACACACTGCACTCCAGGAGCCTGACACGTTTGTGCAGGCAGGACAGCTAATTGGTTTGGCCTGCCCTGAGCATCTGAATGAATGGAACACTGGCTCTTACACAGTTAAGGAAAGATGTTCAACTGACAATGATTTTTGTATTCCCTTTCTAAATAAATAAAATCAGAACTTACGAGCACGTATAAACCTTCCTAATGCCTTTGTGCTTGATACGATTGTGCCGACATAAACTATGGGATGAACTGAAAGATTTGTCACATTGTCGACAAGGATGTTTCTTCATTTGCTTTAAAAAAGAGAAGAGAAAGACTTTCATTAAAAAAGCTCAGTAAAAGTGGTGCATGTGTTGAACCTTTTGATAGATAGGAAAGAAATATCACTTACCCATTTTTGGTACTGTACTTCATGTACACCCCCCCCTTCAACAGCACTGTACTAGTCAGAGCTGGACATCTTTCAAAGCAGTGTGGCCACCATGAACTACAAACACACACCTGTCCCCAGCTGTAAACTGGTGTCACGGATGGCAAGTTTCTTCCACCAAAGAAACAGGGAAGATCAGAGAACTAATTCTGGATCAGTAAAAGGCAGCAGGATGAGGGATTTACTGTCCCTTCCCATCACCAAACCATGTCCTCAGCTGCTGATTAGGAGCTCCTCAGCCACATACAGGGAGGGGTGAAGAGCATAGAAGAAGGACTAAAATTGAACCTCACAGACACTGACACACTAATAGGGCTCAGAAATGTCATGACAAAATGAGAGGTATGATCTGATGCCAAGCTGATGGCCATCTCTTTGGGGAATTCTGTAGGGTGGATGTTGCAGCTGGTCAAGTGGAAGGAAAAAGGAAAGGAAGAAGCTGAGAGGGATGCAGCAGTCACACATTGTACCTGTGTGGCACTGAGCAGAGGCATCAAGCCCATGGTCAGAAAGGCAGGAGGAGGATGATGCTCAGCAGGACCTGGGGGCAACTGTGTAGGGTAGCCAGCTGTGACCTCACACTTGTTCTAAAATCCTTGGGGAGACTCCATATAGAGACCCAAACAGGATTTTGGATGCATTAGTTTCTGCAATGGCAGCTAAACCCAAAGGAACTGAAAAATTAGTTCTGTAATTAAGTGCAGCCTAGACCTGTTGCACAGCATCTTGTCCTGACAGGAAGAGAATGATCAATGAGCAAGTTGGAGTTGGTAAATTCCTACTTACGAAACATCTGCCTTTTCACAGAAACACACCTGCACACAAGTCGGAGGAAGCTCAGCATATACCTGCCTGGTGGAGGGCAGAGACACGATCCAGTTCAGACAGGAGTTGTACAGGCTTGTTGGAACAATCCCTTCCTTGTCTGGGCTGGTAGCTATTTTTTTTTTTTTATAGTACTTTTAAGATTAGGCAGAGAGTCACACCAAGGTGGCTACAAAACCTCCTACCCTACAGCTGGCTCCCTTCATCCAGGATCCTCAGGAGAGGATACAGAAAATCTGAATCTGTCTGTCTGTGTAGACAGTTCCCAATAAGGGCTGGAAACTCAAGGATCTGTCCAAAGGGTATATACATGGCAATACCTCTCCTACGAATACCTCTGCATAATCCAGCCTGGGATCAGCTAGGGGTTACAGCTCTTTCACTCTGGTCCTGCAAAAGCAGAAATTAGAAGTTTGAAACAAAGTATTTTCAAATACCTTGCACGACAATGGATTTTGTGAATAGCTCATGAATTGCTTAATTACAGTTTAAACAATCATTCAGCAAGGGCCATTTTAGAGCATTTAACCCACACTATAAATTAGTTCCTCTGTTTATTAGATCCATATAACATACCTGGTTATCTTATGCTCATTTCTATTCTCTCTAAAGTAACGAGTTTTTCAACACTCTTTTCAACAGCTAATGATTACTGAAAATTTTGACAGGCTGGGAAGGAACGTAGCACCTGGTCTGTATACCCCATTTCTGAAAGACATGGAGTTGGATCTCTGTTCATTTTAATATCTGACATGGAATTGTATTTCTGTTCATTTTAGTATCTATCTGCCTCCTGTGTTATTCAAGGAACTGCATGAACGGGGATAAAAACAGCACCTGAATGGAAGCAACGAAAGAGGCCTTCAGGCCAGGATGTGAGTGCAATAATTATCTAATATTTCATAATAAGGGCTGTTCTTGAGGTAACACTGCACATTAACATCAGATAGAGAAAGACACAGATTTAAAGCTAATATTTAGAAAGCATTATTGATATGTTACTAACCTTATTTAACATGCCTTTGGCTACTCTGCTGTGGATGAAATCAGACTGAATATCGCTTTCTAGTTCACTCTGAAGTGACAGTTTCATTGGGAGGTTGTGCTGTTTTGTTTTTAAGAATTGCATAAATGTACAGGGCATTCGGTCTTAAACTCATTTCTGATTGCCAGCAAAAGCTCCGCTGAGTTAATATTTGGGCAGCAGGAAGCTGAAGGAATGGGGTGAGAGTTACTGGAGGCAAGGATGCTGGGGTGCTATTTGCTTGAAGTTGTCCTAAGAAAATTGAAGATGACACTCAGTAGTCCAGCATTTTCAGCTTTTCCATAAAATGTTTATAAACAGAATAGAATCATTTGCAGAATAGCTTTAAAGATAATAACTATAATAGAAACCACTGGAAATGTGCAATCATTTATTACAGCACATTAGCATCCTGAAAACTAACGATTTTCACTCGGGGGGTTTCTCCTCCACTTAGACAAAATAAGCCTATTATCCCTCCCAGTCCTGGTCTTTTGCTGCAGTGCAGTACAGTACATCAGTTTAACTCCCTTGTTCCCAGCTGAGGAAAGAGCCAGAGCATTGCCATCAGCACACAGCAAAGGTGGTCTGCGAGGGGCTGGAGCCTGCCGCAGCTAAGCAGGGTCACTTATTGCCTTCCTGCCTGCCAGTCCTTTTAATTTCATTTAACTGGAAATACTATTGAACGCAGGAAGAACATCAAACAGTCTCTCTGCTGACTTGAGGATGCAACATTCCCATATTTCACTTTCAATCCATTTTAAGTAAGATACCCCAAGTCCAGCTGCTTTAAATACAAAATTCAACTTGTTAACTCAGCTGAACTTTCAAATGTAAGATTAGAGCAACACCTCAACTGTAGAATGTGTCTGTCTTTAAATGAAACACCAGTTGGCACATACTGGACCAGTAAAACAAGACTGAGTCTCCACTCCCTGAGGCTAACAGGAACTGAGCTTCAGAACAGAATAGAATCAAATTGTTTAAGCTGGAAAAGATCTTTAAGATTGGGTCCAATCGTTATCCCAGCACTGCCACATTCACCACACCACCTTAAAGAGAGGGAACTGAGAAGGCACAATGAAGAAATAAGAATCTGGATCAGATTAGATGGCTTGGATGAAATATAGCAGTATCTCTCATTCTTTCCATCTTGAAAAAATTTTGGTACTGAGTGAACAAGCCTACAATTGATTTTCTCAGCAGAGTGATGTAGAAACTGAAAAAAACTAAGTAGCCAAAGAAAAAAAGATGAAATAGATATAAGGACAGAGAATAATAATGCTAGGACTTAAAGGAATTATTTGCAAAAACACAAACAAACAAATACTTCACCTTCCCAGGTTTAATTAATATTTTTGTATTTGAATATATCCCTTTACCTTTCCATGTTCTTTCCTCATGTGGGAGATGTAAACATCTCTCTGAGTGAAGAGCCTGTCACACTCCCAACAGGTCCAGCCAGGACTAGCAACCTTTTTAGGCTCTGCTTTCTTTATGGGAGAAGGAGATTTCTTCTCCAGCTTTTCTGTTCCATTGACAGATTTTGTGTCCTCCTTGTTGTGACTGGCTGAGTTCTGAGTTGTGGGTTTAGTACTGAGAGGCAGATTTATCCCCAGGTTTGGTGGCCCCTCAACACTTTTCAAAGTTCCATGCATAGACTACAACAAAAGAGAGAAAAAAAAGGTACAAAAATAACATTGACATACACTGTTGTACTCAACCAAAAACCTTCAGTTACTTCTCTGACATACTATATCATCGGATCACATTCTTAAAGAAAGAGGGTTAAGTAAAGGCAAGACCTAGCATGACCTAACTCTGGTAATAACAGACACCATATGCAGGTACATTCACAAAAAAATAAGAGACTTACTTTGTAGGTTAAGTTTAAGTTGTGGTTTAACAGGGGCAAAAAAAGGGCTCAAGAAGTACTTTATGCTCCTTTCCTGCTTTACTTACCTGGTATTTTAGTTGAGCATCCTCATTCCAGACTATGTGACTGGAGTTTTCCAAGAAGGAAAGGCTTTTTTACTGACTAAATGTTGACTTGGCATGTTGGTAAATAAGACAAGGCAACTCTGGAAACATCACACAGCTGTGTAATTTAGGATATATTAACATTTTATGTTGAGGCTGAGGTTAAGCCCTGCCTTACTCCCTACTCAGGTTATGAGCATGGTCATTTAGGGCTACCTTGCTGACAGCAGTTAGAAGCCAAGGTGTGTGGGGCGCTTTCCTCAGGGACTTATGTCTGCACTTTAAGTCAATGGTCAGTAAGAAGGGAAGAATTCCTCCTTCCCCCATTTCCAAACCAGTGTAGTGTGCTGGTGTGACACCTGAGCCTTCCAACAAAGTGACTTGTTCAGGAAGGGCTGGGGGGCTTCAGCTGTGTGTCCGAGTTCCACATGTGGATGTGGACACAGCAGGAATGAGGAGGGTTGTGGGTCAGCAGGGATGACTGCAGCCCAGAGCTAATCCACTGCTTAACAAGGACCCACAACGGAGGTCTCACGTCTGAAAGGCTTGTCCTTTACTGGGACAGTGTTCTGATCCTCTCACCTACTGACACTTACTATAACCCTTTTGGAGGATACATTTAACCAGCCCAAACAGAATTCTTTTTCCTTCATGTAAAACCCATTCAATACATTCTTGATTCTGGGAATACAGGAGTATCAATCTGATACAAGTGCTTTTGTAAATACTTTGGCTCTTGAGGCTACCCACTGGCTCTAGAGCAAGTATCAACCTCATCAGTAGACCATGTTCTTTGTTTAACAGCTTTTAAAGAGAAGAAAAGCCAGTAATTAACCCCTCTAAACTGTTAGTAAAAAGCAAAGTGCACAGGACCAGCAACTAAGGGCAGAGTGCAGGTGTGTAGTAAAGGAGTAGTCTGGCTTTAGCATCCCACTGCACAGGGAAGGAGGAAACGAGCTTCCTGTACTCTCACACAACTGAAGCTCACCTGGAGATTCCATTCCAGCCTAACCTGTGCAGCATGTAAAATGTTAGTGCTCAACTTTCCAAATGTCTTTTAAATACAATACTTGAAATTTCATTTCTTATTTGAAACGATACCAAGAGCATTAAAGCATAGTATGGAGTCCCAGTGCTGGCCAAACAGAGAGAATTACACCTCCAGGCCAGGCCAGGCCAGGTCAGTGCAGTCCTTCACCACCTGCTCTCACTGACTGCTGGAAATTTTCTTGTAGCTAGTTATTACAGGAAAATAAGACATACATTTTGCCATGAAGAAATATTGACATCTGAAGGAATTACTCTGGGTTATCTTCTGCAGTTTTAAATAACCTCCTCCTGCGCTTTCTTCTGTCCCTTTCTGTCCTACTTTCACCCAGGTCTGTCTCTTCCTTGATGGTTTATGTCTAGCCATACCAAACCATTACTTTCTGTGCAGCTGAGCTCTGCCTCTGTCTGGCACTCATACTCCCCCCAAATCCTTTTCTGCTTTTGTCTGTAGCCTGTTACTGTTTTTTTTTTCAGTTCCCCTTAACTGAACTCCAATTTACACTGCTTTGCTTCAGTCCCTACTACTATACACACATCCTAAATGCAAAATGAGCACTACTGCTACTGCACATGTATTTTCTAATCCTCTAATTTTAGTTTCAAAAATGTCTGAATCATTTATAGTGAATAATGCTGAAACCTCACTGGTTGAAAGTTCAAGTACTAGCATGGAACTAAAGCCAAAAAAGTTAAGTAGTGCCCAAGTAGCTGAGCGTATCTTTAAAATGTGAGATGCTGAGCAGCCAGATTTCTGTAAGGACAGCTTCTGTCCCAAACTGCAGTCAGACTGAGCTCCTAAAAGTGTTGTCTTCAGGTCTTACAGAAGTACTTATGTACAGGTATAACAATACTTTTCCAGTAATATGTAAGTCAGGAAAAACTAATTACAGAAACAATGCATACACTGCAATACACAGAATTTGCCTATTTAGTGAAAAAAACCCCAGCCATCTGAGTAGATCAAAGGAAATAGAAAACAGAGCTTTGCATTGCTGCCTGAGAGGACCATCTAAGATATCTTCCAGTGAACACGCAACAACTAGTGCTACTAGTTCAGAAACAAAGACAATATCCAGTCCTTGTATTTCTGAATATCTTGGCTAAGTCTTTCCCTCATCTCCTCCTCAAGCCGAAGGCGGGCTTAAAGACCACCTGTTTTTTTCAAGCCCTGTGATCTTATTTTCAACACAGCTTTGGAGAATTCTATGGTTACAAGGGCCATAGTTTGGACTAAATGTAAAATGATGGTTTCAGCAGCCAAAAAAGATGTCTGGTTTTCCACTTTGCTGTAGAGAAATCATACTCGGAAATTGTGTCACTGCCAGATTAATGCAGCGAGCTCCATGGTGCCATTCTGAACTGTAGGGCTGTGTTCAGGCACAAGGGGTTACTAAGGCATAAAAAACTCAGCTTTGGTCTGTATGATACGAGGTAACAGTCTATGTCAAACACACAGCTAACAAATGATAGCCAGGGGGCTGCTGATCCTTAAAACCAGGACTCACAAGGATCACAGTGAATCTTTAGCTGTTAACAGTGTTTATGAGGAAATCCACTTAAGAGTTTTTTTCAAAGCACAAGTGTTCAAGTTCATATGTGAATACACACAGATAACCTCTACATCTAGCAACATACTGTTTCATGGTGAAATCTGAACATCAAAGGTTTGATTTTGTGAAGCATTCTCAGCTCCTAAAAATTGGAATAATACTTAGAATACTGTAAATAAAGCTCAATGTTTGTTAGGATTGGACTAGCTGACATATTCCCAGTATACCAAAATCAACATTCTTACAGAAAAATGTTTGAGGGACCACAGATATGCTGAAAACAAGACAAAATATAACGTTTTAACATTTGAGAACAATATCCACAAATTACCCCCTCAGAATTATTAACATCTTTCTCAGCAGTCTTCTTGTTATTCTGTGCCTTTTCACAGCATGTTCTCACAGCATATATTGCATGACAAATGGTATCTATGAAGGAAACAAGAGAAGATGCCTACACACCTTGATATGATCCATCATAAGCTGTTTCTGTGCATATAGAAGAGAACAGTCTGGACACTTGAAAACAGACACCTTCTGGTTTTCAATGTGCTGATCAAAGTGGCGATAGAGCAAAGGTTGTAGAGTAAACACAGTGTCACACATAGAGCATTTATATATTATTCTAAAAACAGAAGTACAATAAACAATGTCAGTCATGTTGATGATCTATCTGCAAGAATCATGATGTTAACTTTTTTGCTCATCACAGATAAGATCTGACATGTTTAAGCAACTGTTTCACACTGCCTGAAAAAAGTTAAACTAATTCAAAACATCCTTCGATTTCAAAATATGGGAGCAGTAGAAGAAACAGAAAAATAGAAAAAAATAATTTAAAAACAGAAATCAAGAAACCAGAAAACAACAGCATGTGCCAGTTACATATACAACAACAACATCTGCTCAGGATACTCTGACAGTTCAACATCTTCAGTTTCTGAACTCACATTGTACCTGAAGGATGGTATTTCTGCTCCAGGTTACAAAAGCAGTATGTTTTAAGGGAGTGATTCATTCAATAGTAGTTAGTAACATACTTCAAGATAGATAAAATTTTGGCAATGTTCATGCCTTTGAGGCTCCTGAATGTCAAGCCTAGACTCTGTCAATGCCCTGAAGCTCCAACAGTGCAGGATGGGATTTCCCTGATCTGCCATTCCAAGCCTTGATTAATCTGTCATAGAAATGTAGAGATACCACCAAACACTTCCTCTCTTGGAGTACATGTGACTTTTGAACTTAGGTCCCTCAGCCTCCTGTTCTGACAGCAGTTTTCCAACCACAGATCATTAGATGAGAGAGAAATCTAACCCATCTGATCTGTAGTGCTGCAGAGAAAGTTTAGCTAAAATAAAAGAAACCCAACCACAGGTGCTCAGTACAGCAATAGGTGCTTCCCCTGTCCTAAAAAGTAACTTCCACAAAAAAAACCCCACCAACCCACAAACCCCACTGCCTGCTATAGTGCTAAATCTTCTCATTAGCCATATAAATGTTCCCAGTCCTTTCCATATCCCTCTAAGTAATTATCAGCGATAGTGCATTGTTCCAGAGCTCTAGGGATCACTCTGCACTGTGTTTTGAGATGACAAGAACATAGGCATTGCTTCCATATCCAAGCTGTCCTGTAATTCCAAATGAAAAACAGTACAGTTCTTCATAAAAACTGGGAAATACTTTATTTTTCTGTTATCAAGTGGTCCCAGTTTCTCACATATGCTAAGATAAATGTATTATTTACATAGCAACCTCTGATTATCAGTGTACTATTGTCCTGCTTTCTGTGGTGAACCCTTCACTGCAGATCTGTAGTGAATCTGCTACAAAAATATTTGACGTCTTTCTCAATATATTGCTGTAGTGGTTTTGTTCAGATCATCTCTTACTTACTTATTTTACCTCTGTGACATAAGAATTAGGAGAAAACAAAGCAGGCAGAGACTTAAAATAAGGGAATAGGGAATATAACATCTAGTCACCCCAAGACATTTGCATATAAAAATTATACCTCTCTAAAAACACTGAGAGCTGAATCTATGTATTTTCTATGGCAGCTAAAGTACTTTACTCTGCTTTCACAGAAGCAGGTCTATCTGGTAAAGATCCAAATTTTGACAAGTCTCTGGGCAATGACTGTACTCCCTTAAATCAATACCAACACACCTCGCAGCATGAGTTTTGACTATACACACCTGGAGTATTTCCTTCAGACACAGCAAAAGCATGATTTTCAATCCTTAACAATATATATGCAACCAGGTATGCTGGTTTTGGTTTTTTTACATTTAAGTAGTCAGTGTTTAACATGCAACTGCCTGAAATGCTGTTCAAAGCTTAAAGGCAGTTATGTTCCAAGGGAAGCACGTATGTGTAGCATCTTACAGAAATAGTGATCTTAATCTTTTGGACTTCTCTAATGAAAACTCTGAGAACCTGAAAAAAGTTTTAAATGGTATCAGTCAGAGTCACAGCCTCTGACTGATGATACTATCCTGAATTAAAACAAGGTATCATTTCCCACTAGGCAGAAATGCCTTCATGTGGTTATCAGCCATAGCAAGTTTGTTGCCATTTTGCTTTGATGAAATAGAAGAAAAAATCCTGTTAGTATGTTAGAAGTAACAGTGGGAAACAGAACTCTTAGGAATGCTGGATATTACATCACATGATACCTTCTATGTTCTTGAGCCTGCAAGTTGTTAACGTGCTGGTGCTCTGTGCACCCCCTGGAGAAAACATGGAGCTCAATCCCTGACTGTTTGCTTGGAACAGCGCACTTGTAGCAGTGAGGAAGAAGCAGATGGAGAAGAAGGGGTGCTCAGAGAGGATCAGACCTGAGGGCTGGAGGGGTTTGCACACACAGCAGCACCTGCTGCTTTCAGCAGAGCCCACCAGTGTCCAACAGATTTAAAAAAAGATCCTGAAGCCAAGTCCCACCTGTGCCCTGTGTCACCATCTTCAGCAAACTACCACTTTTATGGCCAACTTTCCTGGCTACAAAACAGAACCACTTCTGCTTTAAGCCAGAAAGAGATTACCTATTGGAAAAAAGCTTATATAAACAGATAAAATCACTTTTTCTCAACTTTTCAACAACGTTATGAAAATCACCACAAAAGCACTGATGAGTCTTAGCAGCTCTTTTTGGAATCACATTATTTTAATTCACAGTAAAAATGCATATGTGCTAGGCAGATCAAAACATCAGAGCGAGCAACACTCTGGCCACCTGTCTAAATAATTTGTGTAATTACATTTTGCAATCACTCTCTTGTAGCATGCAGTGCTTAAAGACCTGCTAGTGCATTCAGAGAAATGTCACCTTTGCCCAATGAACTGCCAGCTGAAAATTCATGAAAGCATTATACAAATCCCTATTACCAGCAGCCTGACAAACTGGTGGCTGTGAGAGGTGACTGTTATGACTGCAAGTACAGGACAGAATGCAATTTCACAGCTTATTCAAATGCAGGCAAGTGCAGTAGAAGACGAATTTTGCTTACTTTGGTTCGCCTATCTTGATACCCGGGTGTTGTGTATAGGCATGGGAGTGTGTGCTGGGAGCAGACTTAAATGCCATGGGACAGATAGGACACTTGTAAAAGACTTCACAGTGACAACCTTGAATATGAGACTTGAGTGCCGCCACGTCAGAGTACACAACATTGCAGTGCACGCAGCTGCGGAGAGAGTGGAGGAGAGTCAGTGCAGCCCTGCCCTGAGCAGTGCTGGACATAATCAACACAGATTTTCAAGCAAAGGGAAGAGAGAAACACACATGGATAAAAACTGGATAAAACTATATTACTCTGTCAATTTAAACAACCCCATAAGAATCAGCATAACCAGCGATTTGTGGATCACAAAGTAAGGCGAAAGAAATTTCACACATGTTCATTTAAAAATCTAAGAGATACAAGGTCAGAACATGTTTTTATGTTATTACAATGAAACAGATAGAAGGGTCAACAGACAAATACTCTATTGATTGCAGAAAAAAACACTTAAGTCCTCTGCAAATTTGGAAAGAGATTTTCCCGAACACATTTTCATCACATGCAGGCTATTGTTTAAAGTACACCAAAGCAATTTTCAAACTACCACCAAATGGAAAACCAGTAAGGAAAATATTTTCACCATTTCCCTTGTTTAGATTTAGTGGAGATATACTAGTAATGATTTTCTGCACATGTAATGAAATCAGCACTTGGATTGGAACTCAGGAAAACTAAACTAAATCCCTACTATCAGATCAATATATCATATTGGAATTCGGAAAATATTTTTCAAAAACATACTTCTACTGTGTCCAATATCTGTGACATTTCCGCATCTACTCTAAAATGAAATGATTAAAAATTGAATTAATATTAGAACATAAGAATTTTTATACATAGCGGTCCCCTTTAATGCCCTACATCTCCAGTAACAAATGCTCCCAAATCAGTCCAAGAACATAGTGCAATCAGCAATTACCTGTCAAATTAAACAACTTCTTATTGATCGGTATCTTGGAGCAAGACTTTTACAAACTCTTCAAACGCAGAAGGCCTCCACCCTTCCAGAATTTTAATTTTAGCATCTATCATGGCAGTATGATTGCTGGCATATAAATGTCAATTTAATTTTTCAATAGTTTTAGTGCCCTGATGATAGCAATAAAGCAGGAAATACAGTTCTACATTGCATTTGAGGATCCCATTTTCCTTTTAAAATTTATCACCCTTGAATTTTATGAAATATCATCCTTTCTTTTTCTGGGCATTTAATTTATACTCTTAATACTCTTCATTGAGTTTATAAACACCTAGTCTCTGCTACCCAATGCATTCTCTAAAGCAGATCATTCTGGTCTTTTTTGGCTCTGTTAAGATCGTCTGTGCTCATACAGAGCTGAGCTCTTCTTCACAGCCATACACAGCGTGATGCTCTTGATAATGCATCTACTCCTCAGTGTCCCTCCAGAGAGCCGGGTAGCATTTTCACCTCCCCATGCCACAGCTTGACTACATTGTCTAGTGATGCCATGAAACAGCTGATCCTCAGCATCCACCACTGTATATTACACACTTCCTAAGGACCAAGCCTTCCTCTCGGGGACTGTTCTAACAGTTTCTTGCTTTCACCTTGGCAGGATGCAGTGAAACTTCACGCTGAAGTTTTCAGCTGATTAAGTGCAGACAACTAGCCTAAATCACTGGAATCAAAGGGAACTTCTTGGCAGAAACCCTTTGGAAAAGCAGGATGGTGCATGCTGCTCTTCAGGCAAAAGCACTGCACTTCTAAGGAGAGGCTGAGGAGTCTAAGGAGGGAAGACACTAACATTCCCAGACACTGCTTTTGCTTTGCCTGGGTGACTTTGGTTTAGTCTCACCAGATCAAGAAATTGTGACTCAGTGTTAAATGAGATGTTTATGAGACATCTTGAAAAGTTCAGTGACTTAGATTCCCAGTGCAGGAGTTGAGATTCTGCTGGTGTTACTGGGGCAGGCCAGGAGTCCCTAGAGGTGATTCCGTGTACAAACCCAAGAGACACAGATTAGAGGGAAGGGCAGTGGGGTGCAGGAAGCAGATGGAGAAAATGCAGGACAAGGCTTGAGCAGTAAGGGCAAAAGAAAAGAACCCAAAGAAATGAAGAGAGCTTGGAGTTGTGACAGGCCATGGATTCAAGCTGAAAACATAGGCTTGATGCAGTAAAAATGCTTTCTTCCCTTATGGGAAGACTGCACAGCCATCCTGGAAAATGAACTGTAGCACCTTAAGGGTGGAAGGCGCTACCTGCCCTAAGATTTAGAATGGCTGTTTTCCAGACAGACAGGGTGAAGTGGACGTGTTTTAGGAGTGCTGAGCAAAGCTCAGGGTACAGGCAGCTCTTCTGATCTCTCACTGTGCTGCCTGCCATTCAGTACAAGGAAAATTCTAATAGAAAACATTTTTTCCAGTCTTTCAAAACTAAACATTTCTGTGAAATACCTCTGCTCCCCATTTTCTCAGTGAGCTGCCATTACAGGGAAACATAAAAGTCAAAGGGAAGCTGAAGAGTAACAAAGGAGAACCAAAAGTCAAAGCTGTTTGAGAAAGGTAATTTACAAGTGATGTAAGGCCAAAGAATCTTGACTTCCCACAGAGAAGAGAAGAGAAGAAGAGAAGAGAAGAGAAGAGAAGAGAAGAGAAGAGAAGAGAAGAGAAGAGAAGAGAAGAGAAGAGAAGAGAAGAGAAGAGAAGAGAAGAGAAGAGAAGAGAAGAGAAGAGAAGAGAAGTGAACCAGACAGGTGCAGTATGCCCATCAACATCTCGACCACACATTCTGGAAGTACTGAAAATGACTGTTCTACCAGAGAACAAGCTGAAATTCAATGTTTTGAAAAAACTCAGGAAGTTTTTTTAAAAAAAAATGAAATTAAGACAATGCATCTGAATTCTCCACACTTTATACACTGTGAAGTCCTGAATCTGTGTGACACTAGCTAATATTCTGATTCAATCATATACAAAAGTGGATGCCCAAGACAAAGCAGAATCCTGATGTATTTATTCCAAAATTTTAGTACTAATAGTACTGTTGCCATGACAACTTTAAACCCATGAAGCTGGTATTGCCCAAATAATGCTTATTAAAATGGAAAATCACTTTTAAAACCATCAATTATACATAAATTGACAACAAAAGGAATCATTATACTGACCGAAACCCAACTCTTCGGGTATAATGCAGGCAGTTCTTAGTGACATGGGTCTGGAAGTGGACAGATCTGCAGATTGCTCCACATTCAGGACACGTGTATGGAGATTTATGCTGATGAATTCTCTGGTGTGATGCAAAACTGCACTGGTTAGGAAGCAGCATCTGGCAGATATTGCATGTCTTCTAAATGATAAACCAGAATAGATGAGACAAAAGGTTTGGTTCAGCTCTACGTAACGTCTTGTGTCAAACACTGCAATATAGCAAATAAAGGTTAAATGTCATAACTGGGACGGGACCCAAAGCAGTAGCCAAATACAAACACAAGCCTTGCTGACAGAGCTGGCAGGTGCTGGAAGCCAGACTGACTGGCATTCTGGGCCACAAAGCTCCTTCATACACCACTGACCACAGGAGATGCACATGGGTTTACAGAAATATTACTCTGGCACCTTCCCAGATTACCTTGATAGTGCAAGGGGCCTACGTACAACTCCAGAATCAAATTATTACTACTGTCTCTTATGTCTTGGAACTTGTGAATCTCACCAGTGACTTGTAAAGACTTAAAATCAAACCCAAGACTCCTTCATGATATTGGTATTTTTTGAACATGGATTTGCTATTTTTAGGAATGTTCTCTCTAAGGGTCTGCTGTATGTAGTGATGTATACACTCTGCAAAAATACTGACCAAAAAATATCCAGAGCTGCATTATAAATTATTTACTACCATATGCACAAAGAAATCCTGAAATAAATGCTCTGGGAGCACTGTGGCCTGGTGTGTTTGAACACAGTCTTGGTACAGAGGACTGAAAAGTCCTGCCACAGCAAGATGGCAAAATGCAAACCATTAAATATAAGGCATGTTAGGCAAAGAAAACCTGCCATCACTGCAATGCAGGCTCCACTGGCACTCCTGCCAGCCCACTACAGTCATGTTCAGCATGGGTACATTTACTGCTCTACTGCAAGGCTCTGCCCGAGTTCAGCTAACTACAGGGATTTCAAACTGCCTCCTGCTCAGAGCATTTGGGAAACAGTAAGCTGCATTCAGAAACACAGAAATATTTACTTTGAAATGCCAAACACTTGGCCTTAATTGACCAAACAGTGGCCAGAAGTGAGGGACTCACAGCCTCAGGCTGACCAGAACTGTTTTGGGGTGTTAACTTTGTCTTAAGTTCAGCTTAAAGGCAAAACCCTCTGACCCGCTATAAGTGGCACATTTACTGGGCTCAATTCCATTCCCCAAATCTCTCTTTGGCTGTTCCTGTATTAACAGGCTGCAATACAATACTGGAGAATCTGGAGTATTATTTGATTACGTAAGAAAACAGCAAACCAGAACTTCTTATTCCAGTAACAGAAACATTTGGAAGTTTCACAGTCCTTCCAAAGCCTCTGGCTTGCAGGACTTCTGAAGGAAACCAGGATGTCATACCACAAAAGAGCCACACAACATTCCAGCCCCAGCTCAGTGATTGTCCTGATTTTGCAGCAAGCTGCCACACTCATCTGCTGACCCAACATGCCAATAATGCTCTTAGTTAAGGCCCCTGCTCTGCTATTTCAATGAGTACAGAAGATGTTTAATTGTAACTGATTACAGTAGAACAAGAAGCATCTACTGTGAAATTCTGACATTCAGCATGTGTGCTTACCATTTTATTTTGGGCTTAAGGTGGCATTAACTTCCAGTTCTCTCATTCCAACCCACACCAAAATAAAACACAGTTTGTGAAAATCATCACCTGCCTGCATTTAAAGTCAAAGTTTCAGAAAAAAAAAAAGGGTTAGAAGGAAAAATGGTGGAGGTGGAAAATAAAGATACACAAGAATGCTGAGTATGAAGGGAAATGAGCTATGTAGTTTCCATGGGAGAAATATACTCCTATCTGTAACTAAAGAGAAATATTAACATTGATTAGCCCAGATTTGCTGCCTTATCCCCCCAGGAAGTAGATGAGGGTTTCATTCAGCCAGAAAAACTGTCAGTAAGTCAAGGTTAATATTCCTTTAGGTTAATATTCCTTTAACAGGAATATTAATGGCAATAAAACATTACAGAAAGGTAACAATTTTATAGGGAACATATTTTCATTGCTAGGATTGTGCTACCATTGTTTATTTTAAACAAAACATTCTCCTTCATAACAGGAGTATAAGAGCAGCTACTTACTCATTGAAAACACAAAAATATACATGTTCCATTTCAGGAGCAATTAGATAGGAACTAGAAAGAAGAGTAAGCTGCAAATAACCTTTTTTCCTATTACTTGTTTGCAGACTCTAAGTGTTTACTTTTTTTTCTTTCTTCCTTACTTCCAAAGAAAAAAATACCAATCTCATCTAGCTTCCCTGTCTTCCTCCCCCTACAGTAATGGCAGTTTTACAGCAAAAAGCCAGTGCCAAGCACTAAGAAGGAAAACAAGTCAGAGTATTTCTCATCCAAGCTTCTCAAGAGGTAACATCTACAGAAAAAGTAACAAAATACTTAGAAATAAATGCCTATACAGAGTCTTTCTCCAGGAAATACTACCCCTACAGGACGCAACCAAACACACTGTAAAAAAACAGCTGCTGCTTGACATAAGAGAAAGACTTCAAAAAGTGATTAATTAATATTTAAAAGGATTATTTCAACAAAGAACATTTAAAACTATATTTATTAAGAGTGTTCTTTGCAAATGGAAGAACGTGAAAATAGCTTCTTTTCCTCCAGTGCTTTGCACTGTTTTTTTTTAAACCTGCAGCTCTTAAAGCAGAGCAAATTTCCATGAGGAGACACAAACACCCTGACAGGCAGCAGGCAATGCCAGCTGCTCCTGCAACTCCAGGGGCTTCCCTCCTTGAACAGCAATACCTGGGAACCCACACTTCTCTACCTCCCTGCAGCTGCATTTTGACATTCTGTAAACATCACAATTGCTTTTCTTTAGTGAATCACCAAGATAAACAGTACCTAACAGGAGGCCTATGGAGAGCAAACTCAGCAACAACAAGGAAAAAGAACCAGACAGAGGGAGAAAGGGAAGGGCAAAAGGTTTAGTTTACCTGGCCATAAAGACAAAAATCCCCCCCACCCCAAAAGTGAGAACATCACTTTATTCTCTCTCCATTTCTGTTTTAGCCTCATCCTCCCCAACTTATTCTCCATCTCTCATCCAATTGCTTTGTCTTGGGGCCTTCTTACTTGCTTGATTTTCCAGTACCAAAACCAAAAGGTTTTTTGCAAGGACTACTGGATCTTAGATGGAATGTTACCTAATGGGCTTATTATGCACCAGCAAATCAGTTAGCTGAAAACCCTAAGCAGCTCAAGCTGGTGCAGAATATACACACGGTCAGCTATTAGATCCTGTTCAGAACCGCAGCAACATCTATGGTTGAACATGTTCTGCTGAAGGCAACTCCCCTTAGGTAGGTACACCTGTAGTATCTTACAAAGAGAAATTCACTTGCATGGTATTCCACTGGGAATACAGGCTATTTCAGGCTATTTCAGTCTAAGTGCTAGCCAGTTACAGGGAAGAGCTAAGACAGAGCCACATAATCAAGGTTATTTCCACGTGCAAATCTCTTTACATTACTACCTGTAGTGGTAGGTGCAGTGGAGCTGCTTCGTGGTACAGAACAGGTCCTGTGTGTAGTGAATAGATCCTGACAGGAACCTGCCTGTGCTCCTAGGACTAGTGCATTTTTTCCTAACTGCAGGACTTAAAAATCTTTAGCCCGTCCACTGTTGTGTGATTCCCAAGAATATTCTGGGGGCACTCCTGTCTTGAGCATGCTTGCAGGTTTTCAGCTTCCCCCATAGCAGGAAGCTGGAGCACCAAGCTCACCTGAATGCTTTGAAACTCACCAGAATCCCTTTTAATTGGCACACCCCAACAGAGTTCCAACCGTATCATTCAATTAACCACCTTCACTCTTCCAGGATTATAAAATACATCGCACACTGATTAATATTAAGTTTTATTGAATGACGTATTTCTTTCAGGTCAGGCCACATACATTAGTAAAGAATTTTCAAATGGTTTTTAAGTTGAACTCATTAGCACTTGTAAGAGGAAAAGAAACCCAACCAACTGAACCAATGGACACACAGAAAGGAAGGTGTGCCAGTGAGAACAGCACTTTGCACTTTCTGAGGAAGAGCTGAGGCAAACAGCAGGCATTCCTGTCAGTAGTCAGTGTGCCATTTGTCCCTCCCTGCAGGTGGGGGGAATGCCTCGCTCACTTAGGGCGCTTGGTGAAAACTCTAAAACCTGAAGACCAATTGAGAATGAATCATTTGAAGCTATCATTCAGGCTGAATAGACGGGCTGTTAATGAGGGTGCCAATTAAGTGGATTCCACGGACTAGTCAAATTCCAAAGCACAGAAAGAAGCATTAAAATATTATTAGTAAAACCCATTATTATTTTCTGTATTATAATGTTCAGCTGTAAGAAAGCTAATGCTAAATTTTAGCAAAATTAAACAGTGCCAATTTCAGACTTCAGGGCCTAAAAAGATTCTAAGAAAAGTCTTATTTATCTAAGTGTTGACATTCACTATATAAGTGCTTGTAAGACTTTTTGTGGTTTTCGTTTATCATTTTAATCACAGAGGTTCAGATAACTAACAGCTAAATGAAAGTAAAAACATATCAAAAGTCTCCTAGGCTTATAGATGAAACATTGGAATGTAAACATAGGATACTCTACTTGTCCACTTGTGTCTGCAGCCTGCTGGAAATGAGTTGCAAGAGATGTCTCATCTTGGAAAACTTCATTGCACTCCAAACACTTTAGACTATGTCTACAGAGTTTCGATGGATCTTCGTCTAGTGGCATAGCTGGAATGACAGGAGAGCTCGTGGGGGCCGAGATCACTGTCCCAGTTAAGCCAGACTGGATCTTTGTTACGGAGTGTGTGCCAGCTCCCCCTGGGCTCTGGAGCACGGCCGCAGCAGTATTGCTGGAAGGAGATGCTATCATTTGATCTGCTGGGACTGGTTTTAGGATCAGGTGGGAACACTGCATCACGACGCCTTTCTCCTTGTGCCCACGAGCATGGGACAGGAGACTGCATTTATTGTAGAAAACTAAATTCTTTGTACAATGATTACAGGTCACTTCAATTCGCACACTTCTCCTGTCATAATGCTGGGTCAAGCTCTTCTCGAGAGCAAATGAGTCACCACACTCCAAACACTTGTAACCTCGCGTTGGTAGCGTGATTCCGGCATTGGCTGGGGGGCTAAGGTTTGGGATGTAAACTGGTACAGGATTGACACTGCTCAGCACCTTATTGAATGCTTCCACTACAGAGCTCTGTAGAGATGACACCACCTGCACTCGAGACACTTTTTTCGAAGGCTGGGAGGCTGCTGCAGAAATTATTGCCTGCTTGATTTGCTGCTGGGGTTTTGTTAGCACTTGACGCAGTTCAGAGGTGGTTTGAGCACCCTGAGGCAAAAGGTTAAGGTTGGCAAGATGGACTGTCTTTGGCACAAGTTTGGCACTGGCAAGGCTCGATGCCGGCACCACGACCGTCTGCTGCTGGATGGCATTGGCAGCTTTGATAATGGCACTGCTGGCACTCTGCACAGATGCGGCAGAGATGACAGTGGCTTTCACTGTGGTGTTGTTTGCCAGCTTCAGATTGATCACTTGGGAACCTGCTGTTTTCACTGCTGAAACGGGTAGGAAGGCGGTAGCCACGGGCTTGATAGTGACCTGTTTGGGGGCAAGTTCTGCAGATCCAACTGCATTGGTGACAGCTGAGGACTGCAGAGGAGCTCTGGGAGGAGAGGAGAGAACAGCAGCGGAAGTTGGTGAGGACAGGAGAGATGTCATGGAGGTTACCATGGAAGCACTCTGCTCTGGCTTTTTACCCGAGTCCAAATCAACTTCTGGCAACACTCTAGTAACAGTTCTCTTGATCTCCCCAGAAGAAGTCTTGATAGTTTTTATGCGAACCTTAGGAATGGCTGGTGTTGAGCCTGCAGGAGAAGATGGAGACCCTTTGCTACTGTTCTCACTTGAGACACTTCTGGGACTATCAGGTGGTTTGACAGATGGCTTCTTAGCACCATCAATGAGACTCTGAGACTCAGGAGATTTTTCAATAGCCCTGGGACTTTCACTCATGTCTTTTGGTAATGGAGAAGACTCTCCTGAATTAGACTGTAAATCTTTACTGCTATCTGTAGCTGCCTTTTTAGCACTCAGTGCTGCGATTGCAGCAATGCAGGAAGAAAGCTTTGCTGATGATTTCGCTTTGGACTGGGAAATGCTAGCAAGATTTGTGTCACTTTTTTCAGTACTCAGTTTTCCGTCAAGTACCCTGTTTTCAAGAAGCTTCTCAGAGTTGTCTTTTAGTAACTTGTCTTCTGTTTTTCGAGTTTTAAAAGGCTCATAGACACCTAAATTCATGGAGTTTGTCTCTGTCTCTCGTTTAGCAGCTTTATTTTTATCTATACTACTTGAAACAGGAATTCCAGATTTAATTAAGTTCTCCCCTCCAAGTGCCTTTAGTTTGTCATATTCCTGCTGAGATAGAGATCCTGCCAAGATATTTGCTCTGAAATTTGCACGCATATCCTCTTTATCTGGGGGGTCATCTACCTCTATTCTCTCATCATCATCAAATTCTTCCGCACTTGATATTGGGCTGAACTGGCTGAAAGCTGAATCCTTCAGTGTAGTCTCAGAAGCTGACCCATCATCTTTAAGTGATTTCCCTTCATCTTTACTGTAACTCTCAAGAGCTGCTGACGTTAGGAAGCCATTGTGCAAGCTATTGCCTGTGGAATGGTGGCCATCCTTATCCACACCTTCAGAAGAATCAATAGTACGCACATTTTTCACGATGACGCTCACCCCAACATCAGATGATGATGGGACATGGGAATCTTCATCTGCATGAGCATTTTGTTTTATGTGGCTTTCGTGGTCATCATGTCCAGATTCAATAGCTGCTTTGGGATCTACCATGTCTGGTATGTCAAAGGCTGCAAGAAGGTCATCGAAATCTGGGGTCTTCATATCCCCCATGGCCACGTATTTGATTTTAAGAAAATCTGTAAAATAAGCAGAAAGTCATCACTTTAAGCTCCAGTAGCACAGTCTTATACAAAACAAGCGTTTGTTCGCATCTACCATGCAAAAAGGTGTTATTTCACTTCCGAAGTAATATTTTCAGAGATTCTACATTACAGAACAGTGCTCCAGTCCAAGCATACAGTTGAATTATTACACCAAGAACTATTGTAACTCATGAACTCCACAGATGGTAACCTGGCCAACTTCATTCTGGGCCCATATTGGAGTGACTTTCTTCCTGTTCCCTCTCCTACACTCCCTCCTATCCACACAGACTGCAAAATGGACATTAATGGAAATAACGTGAGACACTTGTAATTTCTCCTAAGTCTTGACTTTCCTTAACAGTTGCACTATTAATCTGAGGAGTCTTCTTGAAAACAATGAAGTACAAAGTAATAAACATCTGTAAGACTTCAACATCTGTATTCATCAACACTGGCTACCTGGAAGCCATTGTGGACTATGAGAAGGCAACTAAGGAAAATTTTTCAAATGTACTGGAATAGACACACACATTTCATGCAACAGGTTAAAATAAATATAGAAGGGTTTTGCAAATTGTTTATGCAGTTCACTTAATGGTTTTGGGCCCTTTGTCTAACTGATGAAGTCCTTAATACAAAAAAAAGATACACGCATAGTATCAAAATGACAAAGCAAGTTTCTATGAGGATTAAACGGAAAGGATTGCAGATACCAGAGTATATCAAATCCATGTAAAACCACAGAAAGCTTTGACACAGTTTCTCATAATCTGGGATACTAATTAGTTGCATTCTGGTTGAACATCTGTCCATAGGTGTCTTTTTACAGTTGTTGCATACACTCAAAAAGAGCTAGATAATCTCCCTAGTCTGAAACTTCCTCTAATTTCATATCCTGGAGTTTAATTAACATTTACCAATAGCAATGAATTAAGGCCTGCTTACATGCTATTTCCTCCAAGTATGTTTAAGATCACAACTGCCCAGCAGAGGAGACACAGCTGTCCTTTACTGACAACTGCTGCTGCCCTTATCAAGAACTTCTCTCATCCTTCAAACTTTTCAAGCAAGCAAAGTTAAACAAAAAGGGAGAAAACACGGTCAGTTGTGACACACAAGGAAGAGAAGTTCTAACCGGGCCATTTTATTCATCTATTCCTCACTATTCTAGGGCACCCATAGTAAGATTCAGTGTATAAACTATGCTTCCACCACAATTGCCAGGACTCTGCAGCCATATTCCTCCTGCCTTTTTTCCCCCCCTCCACAAACCTTTCAGTAAGTCTTTCCCTTAAGGATAAAACTCTCCCTTTTATCCAAGATCAAAATCAACTGGCACCCTAGCTGCCAGACAAGCTGTGAGTCTATTCCTTCTCTGGGCCAACATCATGCCTGTAAATACTTCAGAAGAGGAAATAAGGCAAGCTCCTGGTTCCCTAAGAAATATGATTTTCCAGAACTGGAATTTCTTTGAAAAGTGCTCTGAGAATGCTTGAGAAAAGTTATACAGAAAAACATTTTATTTAAAAATCCATCCATTACTCTACTTACTTATCATTCAATGATAAAAGTAACAGGGAATAAATCTGGATATGGCCAACAGGAATGACACAGCTAGGGAGCCTAGCAAAGCAGTGAGGTGCAATGCTTCTGCATTCTGCTTTTCTGATGATGGTTGAGGGAACTTCTGGGAAGATAACGAGTCTCAAAAACTTAAAGTAACACATTCTGAATATACCCTTACCACATGGTTTCCCCGAATCTCTTCAGTGACAACACCCACCCCTGTATCTGTGCATCAGTATCTTACTGAAACTAAGTTCTGGGAGTGAACCAGGAGTGGCTTATTTGTGTTCATGCTTTCTCAAAGCATGTGTGCATGACTTCCTACAGTGCTGTTTCTTTGGAAACACATCTCCTCAAGTGTTTCCTACAAACAGCATGAAGAACATTGCATAGATTTTAGCCAAAGCAAGGTACTCCTTGTCCGTTCCACTGCCTTGCTTCTCCCAAAAGTCAGCCTTTTTACTCCAGTTCACCTGATACCACATTCCAGTGAAGCACTGACTTGGGGACTTGCATCAAAACAAGGACCAGACCATGAGAACTCTCTTCTGACAGTAGACGAAGCAAGCAGGACAAGCAGGACTTAGAAGTAAACAGCTGCTTCTGAAGAACTGACTTTTTGTTTCACTGCATGGAATTGTTACAACTCCTCCTCAACCCCTATATCTGTACCTGTTCCACCTGGAAAGACTCTAGCCATATGAGGAAAAACAAACCTACCCTTTCATGTTCTCTGTGGGGGACACACCAGAGAAACACACATATTTTTTCTTACTTTCTAAGTCAGATTAATCTTGTAGCTCTGGCTTCAGTACACCTGCTGATTGGACCTAGCATTCTCCACAAAAAGACCAAGCTGCCTGGAAGGTGCTATTGAGATTAAAAGGTAAAGCCAAGCAATTGTAAACACTCAAATCAGAATCATTCTAGGGAAGTTCAACAGCCTAATGAAGACAAGGAAATAGAATAACCTGGCAGCTCCCAGCCAGGTCTTATCTCCCAACTGCTCAAACCCCTAATTTTTGTCTATCAAGTACAAGAACAGCTTCAAGCTTTCCAGAAATGGCAATCTCTTCCCATACTTTTCCAATTAATATTCCCTTTGCATGAAGGCTTCTATCATTTCTGGATCATAAGCATGGTCTTACATGGTAAATTCTTATTCTTTGATTTAATCCTTAACCTTTGAAGGACCAACCAACTTTTCCTCCTTGACACTCACCTCCCTATTCATCCAGATCTTCCAAATAGCTAAACCACAAGTCTAACAACTTTATACAAGTGCTTTAACTGGACCAGATCATCTTGTCTGCCTTACTGAATGCCTACCCTTTGCCTTCAAATCCTGTGTAACTGTCTATAATTAAATTTCTAACTCCTTGCTTTTGTTCAGACAATTACTTAACTTCAGCTTCACTCAGCAGCAAGTCCATTTGTAATCAAAGGAAACAGGAAAACCCCCAAATTTATTCTTCATCTACCTATGGCACTCATGTTCTCGTGACTACATTCCTTTACCTACCTTAAACTCTTTTTTTACGTCTGCTTGTACTACATACATTGTGGACTGTGCACCCTTTAGGATGGAGACTTTTTCTTTAGCATGTTCTTCCAATAACACCAGCATTCTTTCCAGTTTTGTGAAATCAGAACACTGAGAGAACACTAAGACACCCCTTCTTAGGGTATAGCACATGGCAGTGTTTTGGTTCTGGTATAGCCACATACAGAAATTAGTCTGTTACTTCTTTTCATTCCCAGGCAGACACACTACTGCAGAGCAAAATTCCACTAATCTGGAATAATTACTCCACTTCCAAACATGAGTAATGGTGCCTAAGTAACATCAAGCTCATTCTGGAAGAAAATACCTACATGGGGAGCAATACCAGCCTAACCAGCATAAAAACATACTTTTTTGGGTTTTGGGTTTCTGTGTTGTTGTAACAAGAAATTTCATCGGGTAGAGAAGATTTAAGGGATTCAATCAGAATTACAGTAACATATATCCTAACATTAGGCAAACTTCATCCTAATACACCAATTATGAGCAGTTCATTGGTGATTAGTAATTATGACTGACTTGCACTTCCAGTCATTTACTCTGAAAGTCAAGCATTGTAAAGACAGACAAAGCAATATGCTAATCTAACCACAAAACCTTCTTCAGGAAATGGGAACCACATCTCCAATCACAGCCTTGCCTGGCTTGACACACTCAGCAGGCAAGTAGGATGTGCAAGAGGCCACTTCAACCACAGTCAGCAATGGCTCTCATGCTCATATATATAAAATATAGGTTCATTTTCGCTATCAAAGGGCCCATGACTTGCTACTGTTGCAAAACCCAGACAAACAGCTGCTTCCACAAATCACAGAAATTCCTTTCATAATATGCAAAGTAATTCTTATCTTAAGAAATTCTGATTTCTCAGGATAAAGGTCTTACTTAGCATTCATTTAGCATCCATAGCATCAGTAAGGTCATGCCAGTCCTAATGTAAACAATCTTTGTGAAGCATGGGGTGTTTCACAGTTAAAATTTATCCCAAGCAACCTACTTTTTGTATATTATACACCATATTTGCCTGCCTTCAAAAAAGGGGAAAATCCAATTTACTTCCATGCACAAGACTCAAAGAGTGAAAGACTTAATCTACCATTCTAACAGCTAAAATAGTGTTACTTGTAGTTTACAACTTCTTAGGAGCCTCATCCTGCAGTCCAACATACAAATTCTTGAACTGGGTATCTCAGGTTCTCTTTGGGTAGGAGAAAACATGAAGGGAAAGAGGAAAGGAATCTTCTGGAGTTTAAACCACTGCTAGCATGGCTTGAAAAGAACCATATGCAGCTGGTTGAAAGTTCAGGACAATCAGCCTTTGGCTGGCAAAAAGAACAGGGATGTTTCAACACATGAACAAGGAATCTCTTTATGCACAACATGGAGCTGAACAGGCCATCCACAGCTACAGCTGGCCACATGAAAACCACCTGTACTTATCAAGAGATTCAGGCCATGGTTTGGGTTTAGCCACTTCCCTAATCCCTCCCGAGAGAGAGATGAATTCCTGAAAAGCAGGGAAATCCACATACCATTCTACTTAAAAATTAATTACAAACATGGCTTAATTTTGTACTTCTATATGTGAAATAGGCTGGGGCAGTAACGTGAATAATTCAGATGCACACCAATAATGAAGAGAATTCTGAGATTCCCAAACTAATGCAGACTCAAATTACATTCTAAATGGCACAGGCTTCCCACTTCTTTCCTTTAAGTTTTTAAGTTCCCACTTCTTTCCTTTCCTTTTTCTGAAGTGGATGACAATTGTGGCCCAAGTACAAGGTGAGCAGCTGCAGCCTCCCAGAGAGCTCTCCAGCCAGGCAGAGCCCATCAGGGCAACAAGCAGGCCCAAGAACCTTAGGGTCAAGTTTGGGCTCTTCTGCAAATCTATTCCTGGTACTCTGCTGCACATTTGTATTTTAACACATAGGCATACAGCTAAGAAAACAAAAATTAGGCAATTCATTCCAAAGGGAGTTGGAATGTGATAAATCCTTACTCTCATGCCAGAAATCAAGTAATTGAGATCAATGCAAAATGAGATCCTGGATGCTGATACAGAAGACCAGCCCTCCAGGACTAGCATTTGCTGCTGGAAAGCTGGTCCATGTGCACAGTCCAAATCTCCTGATGAAGAGCATTTACAGATATTACTAGACTGAAAAAAGACAACTCACCAAGAGCACTGCAGACTCCATCTATACAGGTCTCTCATCTTACCGCCAACAAAAATCCCTGCAAATCCAAAATCTCCTTTGCTAAAAATAAAAATTCATAACACAGATAATGTTTAAAAATCCCAACAAAATGGATACAAGAATTTTGTCACAATCCAAGAACTTAGAATTTTAAAGCTGCTTACTATTCTGGCAGAAGGAAAAAAAAACTCAATAGGTGCTCTTGTGTAATATATGAATTTTAGCTGACACTTGGAAAAGAGCATGCATCCTCATCAGGAAGAGATCCTATTCCTATCATGCAGCAAGAACTCCTGCTTGCAAGCATCATTCTGCTACAGATGTCTACAGTCTATAATAGACCCTCTGCATCACGATGCTGAAGAACAGGAGCAGAAATCAGCACAGTGATCTGTCAGGCGTTTTGCTCCACCACAAGCAATTCACTGCTCTATCAAACCTGAAAAACAACACATCACAGCTGCAGCAAAGCCCACAAACCCAGAATTTCAGGCCAAATGTTAGCATGCTATTTTCACTTTTCTACAATTAATAGCTCAATGTCTTACGTAATCTACTGCAGTCAGAAACAAAAACGTTCCCCTGTATTGTCACCCTGCCTCAGCAGCCAGCACACAACTTACCCAGTATCCACAATCTCACAAGGCTTTTAGGACTGTCTATTCTGCTGAGCACAGAGGAAAGGATCCTCATTTCACACCACAACAGAATATTTCCAATGTTCTGCCTCCATATTATCTTGATTGTAGATTACCAAACCAGCTAACACAGCCAGGACTGGGAAGCTTTTTTAAAGATCACACTGGTTAGGATTCTAGAGTAGCTGATTTCCTGTTATAGGAAGTAACAGTTCTAGCAAAAGAATCCCCCAGGCAAAATGTTTAGTGATCCACTGTATGAGCTCTAACAGCCTTTGTTCTTCCCTTTGCTAGATTCATTACTGCTTCCTTCTCTCTGCCTTTCTCCCTCTGTCTGAAGCCTTCAGATTTCAATATCAGATAAAAATGCCAGCTCAAACCTAAGTACACATTTTGTATTTTCTAGCTGAGAAAGGAAAGCTAAAAATTCTGTCCATTATCCATTGCTTTGAGTTAAAAGCAGTCACCCCTCTGCAGCTGCTGCACTGCCCATCCGGTTTCCTATGCTGATTTCATTACTGCACAATATTATAATTCATGCCACTGATAATGCACTGGAGCTCCATCCAGCCCCCCAAAATGCATCTTTCCACTTGGCTGCTGCAAAATCCTCCCCAGGTTACAACAGTTTAAGAAAAGCCATCCATACTATTTCGTTTGCACAGATTTTTTTCTCTGTAGGCGATATTAAGTACATGTTTAACACCAAAGACCTTAATTCAAACCCAAGTATTGGGTGACTGAGATGTGGTCAAACAATAATGTGTAAATAATCAAGACAGCAAATTCTGCATGTGGGAGTCTCTAATACAGCACAGAACAACTCCCTGCCACAACTGGTCCACAATTCACGATTGTCATTCAGAGGCCTATTCCGTATCACTACATGTGGAAAAAAACCATATATCTGGATATATTTCAATGAAAATACTGTATTTAGCCAAGATATCAATAAGTCTTTACAAATAATAGCTTTAATCCTATTAAAACTGGAGGACCTTAATAGCATTTCTTCACTAACACTTAAACAATTGTCTCCTTCCTAATGTGCCAAGTGTGCAATCAGGATTTACCTCCTTGCTATTGTGATATACAGCCCAAACTACCCGTCTCACCTTGTGAACCTTGACCTTTGAGAGGTTTTTTTAGCCAGTGCTCAGTTACTGCCACAGCCGCATTACCTCTGTAGACACCAAAGGGTTAAAGGCAGCCCCAATCAATAGGCCTACAAGGAAAAAAAAAAGGGAAAACGAGTATGCCTTACAGCATCTTTTCAATGCTTTTATGCACAATTCTACAACAATATCGTTTCCTTTTGGCCTTAGAGAAAGGCACAGCAACCCCCACCCAATGTCTCCTAAAGAAGCAAACCACAAGACAGCACTCTGTAAATAAAACAGCATGCAAAGCATCCTCACTCACAAGCATAACTACAATTACAAATAATTCAATCAATTTTATTTAGTTTAGTTTTAAAATAGACTGCATAACCAGTGTCCCACCCTTGCAAAGCAAAAATATTTTAATAAGGGTCATAAATCTCAGCTCTTGCCCATTCCTTAAGCATAAAAAGGCACGAAAAGCCAAAGTAATCTCAGTTACTGCAAATATGTACATTTACATACAGAACCCTTTATGACTACGTTAGCCACATACCAGTGCTGTGTGTCTAAAGTGTGCATTCACATACTGTTTTGGGATGGTATCTTTCTGCAAGCTCCTCTGCTTTTGGCTGCCATGAAGGGAGGAAGCTATCCCAGTGTAGTAGCTCAGTGACTGCATTGTGTTCAGGAGCTGATCTGCCTCAAACCAGTTCCAGCCGGTTCTGGTCACCCTACATAAAAAGCTATGGCAACCCTCGCTGAGTTGCCAACAAGTCCCTGAAAATCGCAGGGGCTGGTTTTTGTGTGGCGTGGGGCCGGCACAGCCCTGTGCCCCGGCTCCCCTCGTGCCCGGCCCATGCGGTCCCTGCTCCCCAGAGCCCCCCGAACGCTCCCTTGCTCGCCTCCCCCACTTACCTCCCACAACCTGGCTGAGAGCTGTGTATGCGTGCCTGTCTGTAGCTAACAAAGAGACCGCAATAAAAATCCTCATAGGATCTCTCTTGCAGCACCAGGCAGGCTCGGCCACAGCCCTGGGAGACAGGCTGCTAACCCGGGCTGCTCCCCCTCTGCTCCCACAGATGAAGGGTGGCTGTTCACACACGTCACATCTGCCCCCTCATGCCCACGGCCATGGGGTGCCCGATCAAGGGCTTCTCTCATCCACCCTCCCGACTCCTCGTTCCATCTGGGGCCGCCCGAGTGGCATTTTCTGTGCTCTGAGAAGCATTACTACAGAGTACCCACAAACGCGCCTCCCTCCCCTCAAGAAATCCATTTCAGCAGCAACAAGATGCCTGCAAAATAGCTCCTTTGCCCCCTCCTCGCAGCACCGACTTGGCTGCTGCACTGATTTTTTTTTTTTTTTTTCCTTTTGCTATTCGACTGTGCTGGAGGCCTTGAGAAGCAGCGAGCTGCAGCCCCACGGCTGCGCAGCCCCCCCGGCTGGCAGCCGCCGGCTGGGGAGGCCCGGTCAGGCTCTGCGCAGTTCCTACCCCGCAGAGATTGTGCGGACCGGCCGCCTGCCCGACCCTGCAGCTCTCAGGCGATGCCTGCTCAGGGTCCCGGTCCCCTGCGGTGCCCAAGCCGCTCTAGGGGTCCGCTCCCACCTGTGCCCGTGGCTGCTCTGCTCCTGCCCGCTCCCCTTCACCTCGGCCACGCAGGGCCTTCCTCCTGCATGGCTGACAAGCACACAGACCGAGACAGCAGACACCCCGCTCCTCTTGGCTACTCACCCTTGCTCTGGGAACACCAGTAACCACCTCCGCCTACGCGCTGAAACCCCCTCCTCTCGGGGGCTGCGGGAGATGCTGCTCAGCAGGGCTCCCTCCGGGCGGGTGGGCGACCCCGGCAAGCCCCCCTGCCCCTGGCTGCACCTGCAACTGAACAGAGGTCTCGGGCACAACCCTGCACCCCTCCCTGCGGAGACACCTTCTTCGCATCTCTCATCCCCACCCCGTTCTGGGGAGAACCACCATGTTCTTCCGCTGCCTCGGCCCGTCTTCCCCACACAGGCTGTTGCGGCCGCAACCGCGGCCGGCCCTCCCTCGGCCCCTCGGTCCGGGGGGCCGCTCCCTCCTCCGGGCTGCGGCAGCCCCGGGCACCTCCCTGCGGGTCTGCGCGCTCCCGGCCCGCGTTGGCCCTGTCCGAGCGGGCCTTGCAAGCCCTGGGGACGGCCGAGGAGGGGAGGCCGTGGCCCCTTCGGCGGCGGGGAGAACGATCCGCCCCCGGCCGGCCGGCCTGGAGCCGGCGGCCCGAGCAGTCCCTGCACGGGTGCCCGCGAGGCTCCGGCCGCCGCCGGGCCGGGAGGAAGCGACCCCATAGCATGCAACCTCCGGTCCCCATGCGACACACCTGCTGCGGCCGGAGCCGGCGGGCTCGGGCAGGGCTACGGCCCGCGGTGCGGCCTGGCCCCGCGACGGAGGAACATAATGGCAGGAGGCTGCGGGGCTGGGCGGTGGGGGTGGGGGTGCTCAGCGGCACAGATGGGGAGACGCTCCCGTGTGATTCCGTGTGGAACGGCTCCCTGGAGAGTGCCGGGGGCGGGGAGGCTGCGAAGCCGCCGAGCGCCCCGGGGCCGGGTCGCGGCCTCCCGCAGCCCCGGCAGGTCGGGGGGGTTTCCAAGCGGTGCCGGCGGGCAGAACTGCGCCCGCTGCCGGGGCCGATCCTCGCAGCGCCGAGGCCGGTGCCGCCCGGGTGCCGTGGGGGACGCTGCCCGGGACCCTCCTGGCGCTCCCCGTGCCCGAGTGCCTCAGGCCTCGAAGGGCAGCCAGGGCGAAAAGCCACGGCCGCTGCGCCTGTTCCAGGCCAACAAAGGACGGGAGGAGCCACACGCTGCCAGCTCTGGCGGTTCAGCCCCTCCGCCGGCGCTGCGGCCGCTGGGCCCGGCCGGGGTCACCCCCCGCCAGGGTCCCGGGGTGCGGCCGGGAACAGAGTCCCGTAGCGATGCTGTCTTTCCCTCCACACCCCGTTACCCGGGCACTTTCGGGGCTGCCTGCACAGCGCCTGCGGCCCGTGCGCTGCTTCTGAGCAGCTGCCTTTGTTGGCTACGCAGCATCCTGGCGGCTTCGCCATTGCTAGGAACGGCAGGACGAGATCCCTCCCTCTCTCTGTTACCACCGTGCAGCAGCATTTTCAGAATGTAGAGTTTTGCACGCGAATCGCTTTATTGAATCATACTAATGGCTTTAAATACATAACATCCGTCTCAAGTTTATGCTATGAGCATAGAGTATAATACATATTCTAGATAAAATTATGCTGGTGTATTAATGTCTCTCACGAGCCTGTTAGGGAGGCAGCAGAGTCCCAAAGGCCTTCTGCACAAGCACAGCTCCTTCTGGGAAGCTGCCCCAGAAGCTGTACCCGCAGGTATCGGTCGGGCAGGAAATTATCCATCGGGCCATGCCCTGGCTGCTCCAATCCAGCCTCCGGGTAAAATGTCTAACTTATTCCAATTAACCAAAACAGCAGCAGAACACAGGTTCTACTGATTGCCAGCTGTGGCAATCAGTGTGTCTGACAAGTTTATAGAATTTGACTATAATAAATCGATTTAAGGATTTATATAAAAGTGGATTTGTGCACTAGTTTTAATATTCAAGAAGGGCCATGCAGTTCAGCTTGCACAAGCCTAGGGATCATCCTGCAAGTGACTTGTAGAATTAGGCCATGATAATTACAACACCCTATTTCTTCCCAATTGACCAGTTAACCGATTTGATTAAAAAAATGAAAATTACACTCTCTTTCCTTATGTTGCATTTCTGTGGTCAGCTTGCATAATAGCATAAAGAAGATGGCAGCTGCTGCTACTCCTGTGGTATTAATATCTGAAATGTTAATCGATTTCACAGTTTACACATGGCACAAAGGTCCTTGCGCATGTTGCCTTTCACACAGCTCTACTTGTTTTCCTTCCAGACAGGTGTCCTTGACATCTCCTTGGGAGAAAAAGTCTGTCACCCTAAGTATTTGACCTAGAAAATATAAAATGAAGAGAATTTTAAGTATATTTTACAAGCCATGCCAGGCTGATAGCACTTCTCCAGGGTTGGTTTTTTTTTAATTCAAGCACACAAAGTAACAGGTGTCCCTGCAGTGTCACTTCTGCATTGGGAAGAGTTTTTGGCATATTGACCTTATGTCTTAACTCTGAAGTCTTAGACCAGAGGTCCTGTTCAGTCCCCCAGACACTCTGCCACATAATCCTTAGAACCTGTTGTGGAAGCAGTTCTCCTTGTTTAGATTATCCTGTTTTATCCCTTGGCTTTGCAGCAGCCAGTATCAAAGTCCCCAACCCCACTGTCCTTGTGTGGTCAATCTCTATCCCAACCAATGAAACCATCACCAGTGGATCCTTCCAGCTGGACTCCAGCTGTGAGGTGGGATCTCCTGGTCACCTGTGCTAACACCCGTGGAGTCCCATAGCTTATACTTCTTTCTCTGGGAACCAGGCAGATCTTGAGCCCCTCCTTTTCTTTTCCTGAAGAAATGCCTCCGGTACAGCCTGCTGTTTCTTCTGAGCAGTTAGCAAGGAGTGCTGCCAATTCAGACACTTTGATGCTGCAGCGAATGCTGAACTTATGGGCAATAATAACTTTTAAATTATTTAACGTCTAAGGATTTTGAGGCTCGTGAAATTCAGAACTCTAAACAGTGGTGCATTCATCTCATGCCTTCTGTGTATAGGCATCAAACAGCTACAAACAGAGTTTCTGCGCATTAAAGATGCGCTGGGGCGAAAGAGGATTTTGCAGGTGGATTGACACAATAAAAACTAAAGTCAATTTATATTTAATTTTTTTAAATGTCAGAACAAATACTGCCATTTTTGTCCTTCCTACTTTTGGGGAGGACAATAACAAACCATTTCCTTTTCTGGCTAGCAAAACATGCTTAACTTAAGCAAGAAGGGTAAAATACAGACTCCATATTTCCAATCCTAAATTTGTTTTCAGAGTAATAGCTTTACAACTTCTGGCAAATGCTTAATAGTGTCTGTTAATTCCATTGCTTTTTTCACCATAAAATTTCTTGTAACATATGATCAACAAGAGCAGAGCAGAAGCTTGCATTTCTTGTTTTAGAGTACTTACATTTTTCTTTTTATCACTATTTAGAATGCAGTAGTACTTTCCTTTAACCACGTATATTTAAACAGTCAATATTTTAAAACTAGCTTGCAATTAGACTTCCCCTTTTCAGATGCTCCTATCAGTAATCTCCTGGTATTTTCTTGGGAAAAAAAAAATTTTTTTCCTTTCCTGATTATTAAAATATGTCTCCTTTTACATTTTGGACCAAAATCTCCGGGATCGCTTTTAAAAAGATGAGATTTATTTAAAGGAAGGTGATCTCATAGGACATAAGATGAAGGACTTCGGTAGGGAGAAAGCTACAAACACTGCCCAGAGCTGAGGTACATCTCCACAACAGGCAGTTTCCCCCAGATTTAAAGAACGTGTTCATGGAAATTGGCAATTTGTGTAATCCATCTGCAGGAGAGAATCTTTAACTGCAGAGTGAACATTTGCAATGCCCAAGTAGCATGAAGAGTGAGAAACCCTAACGACTCTCAGGATGTTAAATGCTGTAAAAACCCAAATACTGCAATGTCTTGAACAACAAGAGACTCCCATTTTTAATCATTTGTAAAAGAGATGCTGATTCAGATATAATACAAAGCCAGAAGGATTTGTCAGGGCTTAATTATATTTTTTTTTCTGGCTGTTAACAAACCAGAGCAAACTAAGCATTATCCGAAGAAATCAGAGTTGGTTAGTGAGGATCATAGGCTTAAAATTGCTCTGTTTGTGAGGAGTTACAGTCAAGACCTCAGTTTTTCCACCTGTACTGGGAGGTATGAGGTTACATGGTGCTGTGCCATGCTGGAGGAGGTGCTGGCTCCTTTGAACAGGCAAGAGCAGAGCACACACACCTCAGGCACTCACCTTCATATGCACTGTAGTATGAAGTGTAGTCCCAGTAGGAAAAAAAGGGCTTTGCTCAAAATCTGCACATCTATGAGACTCAGTGTTGCATATGCAGCAGGCCTGGTACACAGGCCATATGCCTGCAGCACTTGCTGGCTCATCCTCAAGCTGCCAAGCGGTAACACTGGTGTTCATGGCAGACAGCTGGACGCACTGTCATGGGGTTACATCTGTTGGCAAAAGCATGCCTTCAAGCCCAAGCATTTCTAGATATGAAACAGGAAAAATGAAATAGAAAAACTTGTATGGCTTGATGATTGTGAAAAGCTGGAAAGGCATTTCTTCTGCACAGGAGTACCATTTTTGGAGAAACTGAATACTCCCAGAGGCGGGGCAGCCACAGCTCCTCTGGGCAATCTGTGCCAGTGCCTCACTCTCCCCACAGGGAAGAATTTCTTCCTTATTTCCTATCTAATCCTGCCCTCTGTCAGTTTAAAATTGTCATCCCTTCTCCTGTCACTACAGGCTCTGGTGAAAAAATAGGTATCCTAACACTTTATGTCTATATACACCATTTATAGAGCATCTACCACCCTGAGGCTCCCCTGAGCACCGCTCACTCAGTGTTGTGAGTGCACCATACCAGTATTTCAACCAGGTCATCAGCTCAGGGTATGCAGGCAGGAGCTGCTGAGGAACAGCATATACCTGATCACAGCCATCTGCACAGGAGCACAAGGAGCACAGCCCCAGGCCAGACCTGGACCTGCATTTTCCCAGCCAACTCAGTTTTTCCCCAACTCAGTCCCCTAGCTGCTTACGCAGCACAACCACAGGCATATTGCAGAATGCAAGGCTGATGGATTTTTGAATTTTGCATGAGCACTGTGCTCTTTTCCACTTATGAACACCTTCCGAATGCTGGGCCAGAACCCCTCAGTCAGTTCCCCATCAGGAATTAGCCACCTGCATGATTAACATCAGTACCACAGAACTCAGCAGCCTGGCACACTGAAGAACGCCTATTTTGTTGCCTTAATGTGCCATATGTATGGGGCTATCTCCTTCCTCCTCCTGATATTTATTCAAGTATACGAGGATTATTTCTGAATTATTCATCATACAGTATCTGATTAGACTGTGCCGGTTCCCACTGCTTAATGAATGAGCCATTAGGCTTTTGCAGATGGTGCCATCAACAGCTCCTGTGCTGTGTGTTCCCTGCATTTAGCCAGCAAAAGGAGAGTGCTGAACCTGAACACAGGGTGGGAAATGAGTAATACCCATGTAGTGATCCTGCAAACCACACAAGGAGAACAAGTGTTGCTGCAAAACTTACATTTTGTTCTAGATGTCATCTAATACAATTTTCTCAGAAAATCTTGGTGTAGCTGAGTATATATCCTACCAAACTACTCAATACATCACTTCAAGCAGTGAAGTAGAGGACAGAAACTGCCAGCAGTTTACGTATACATGGTCTTGCAAGGTGTGACATCTGCTGCTGTGACTTATGGGCATGAGCAGGGGCAGACACCATCTGTGTGCTCCAGGCACTTCTTTCTTGGAAGTAAGAGAAGACACTGTATTCCAGAACCCAAGTGGGTGGAGAACAGACACAATACGCACAGGTGCACCCTTGCTTTGGGAGGGTCTTAGGAAGTGGGAGACACTGCATAGCTCCGGGAGTCAATGAGCTTGAGAAATCCATCCCAAATCACACAGCTTGGTGGGGTTTCTGCTGGTCACTTGGGACTGGCATCTGGACAGCTGGGGACAGGAGTGCTGGGGGTGATGCCATGTGACACAAGGGGTGCTGCCCCTAGGCAGGAACAGGCACTCAGGACCAGCAGCAGATGTGTTGCACTTCTGCCTTTCCAGACCCTACCCTGGAAAATGGAATAAGCACGTACTAAAAGAAGGAGGAATCCAAGAGTGATTTTTCTGCCACTTTTCCTCTGTTTACTTCAGGAAACGCTGTCCTCACAGACGAGGGTAGCAGCAGCAGCAGCTCAGCCTGGCTGCGGTTGCTGATTCCAAGCTGCCTGTGATGATCTTCCTACAATGGCAGCAAAGTTAAAATCAAAGTGCCTTGCTGGTTTTGTGGCCAGCATGGCCAGGGAGTCTTTCAAGCACTCATACTTTCCTTGGCATCTCCTGCTGGAGAAGGGACATCTGATTCATCCCCACCTACCAAAGATGAGTCAGGATTATACAAATTCCATTTAGTTTGTGTAACAACACCACTTCCCGTGTCACAAACTTCCCTGTCTGCTGCCATAAAAGTCTACTGAACAAATCCCTGAACACACAGTGATCAGCAAGAGATGCCCCCAGCTGGGGCTGGTGGCTGGCGTGTCCTGGTTTTTTGTCCCTCCCTAGGACAGACGGTTATCACCATTTTATTTTTTTTCAAATTGCAAATACTGCTGCCTCTGCACTGATTCTCCCACGAGACAGAATTTAATAACAGCTGGCTGTTGGCTGCAGCTCAAACAACAGCTGGTTGGCAGCTTCTCTCTCCTGCCAACCTGACCCCCAGCGTCTACTGCAGGCAGTCCCCTAGCCCAAGGTACATGTCCTGTCCTAGCCAGTTCACTAGATCCTTACTGGGCTTTGGCATTACCCACGCTCCAAAGATGACTTTGCCTGTGTTAGCATGGCGAGAGGGAGGCAAACTGCTGTACCCTCCACCTGCTGAGTGCTCTGCTACCCCACGGAAGTGTAAAAAGTACACAACAACATTCACCACCAAAAATATTGTAGAGTACACCTGTGTCAGGAAAAGACTTGTGCTGGCATGCCACACTACTCCTTGGATGTGCCAGCACTAGGGACAACCCTCTCCCATTCACAAAGGGAGGCAGGAGACCAGGATGATCTCCTGGGTACAGAGGAGAGAAGAGGCACCAGGGCAGCATCTAGCCCCAGCACTGAGGGTTTTACTGCTCAGCAGCAGCCCATGCCTATTTCCATCAGCTGGATAAGCAGTCTCAGATGGCTTTCCCCTCTGCAGGACAAAAGGGCAGGTGGGCAGGCTCTTGGCTTGTTTCATGTGAAAGAACAGGTACAGCAGAGTTACCTGCCTGGAAGGGTCCCCCGGTGACAGAGCACTGCTCCCTGTGGGGCATGAGGTGTGGGGGCACACATTCCCCCAGCTGCTCTGCCCTGTTCCCCAAAAATTGAGCGTGGGTTTCCCATGCAGCGTGGTGGCCACCGTGAGCCAATGGCAAGGCACCTGCTGCAGTTACCAGTGACAGTGCTGGGGCTGCCTGCACCTGCTTGGCTAAATTATAGACTCACATTGTCTGGGTGGGGGGTCACTTATCCTCCCTTCCAGCCCCAGGGATCTTTTCTTTTTGTCCTTTCACCTCTGAAATCTCTGCCTCAGAACTTAGGCTCCTATGCAGCCACCATGCAAGAAATGGCTTGGCTTCGGATCAGTCAAAAATCTCCATCTTGCACTGCATGGGTGCAAATAATAATGCAGGCTTAAAAGGCAACTGCTGAGCATCATCTCTCTACTCATAAGATTTTTGACTACTTCTTAGAACTGTCCACAAATGTCTGCCTTACATAATTAAACCCACTCTAGTTTGTGATGCATCAGAATTCTAATTATACCTTTTGTACCTTATATATACACCACAGTTTGAACATCCTAGAGCTGGCAGGCAGATGGAGTTTAACAGGAACTATTCCATCAACAGATGCTACTACCTAGTTCTCTTTGCTCAGTCTGGGAATGAACTGATGGGCAAGGCAAGAAAACATGTTTTCTTACAGAGCCACCATCTGCCAGCTTGAGAAGCTGCTGTCACCAGTGACTCAGGATCACTTGTATAAGGAAAAACATTACTAATACCATTCTCAAGACAGCCTTATTATTAACTATATATTATATATTAACTGTATTGTAACTATTGACTAGCATCAAGACTATAGCAATAAGAAAATATTGTAACTAATAAGTCTAAAAGCAAAATATCTGTAAACAAAATTAGTTGAGAAGGGGCAGTTATTTCTCTTGGGAACCTTTATGTAACAAACCTGGGTTTAATCCTTCTTTGCTATCATATTCTGTTAAGAATTATTGCATGACATCAGTCAGAGCTTTTCCATTTGTAGAAACTTACAGTCTCCACAAAACAACAACAAAAAAAGGTTTTTGTTTCTCAGAGCTTATAAAGAAAAGAAGGGATTATTGGATTGCCAGCAGCAGAGATGAGGAGTTCCCACGTATTGTTTTATAGAACAGGATGATGGGAGGTGTAAAGATATCCCAGGACATGCAGGGTCATAAGGGCCTGCTGGGCCCATGGCTCTCCTCAGTAGATTAGAAAAGGAAAAAAGATGCTGATGGCAAGGCAACACCAGAGTGGAGGCTAAAACACCTCATTCCAAGTAAAACTCACTCCAGCTGGCAAGTGGCTTGCTCCTGTATATCTCACCACAGGAAAGCATGTTGTACCCATGTTAAAACCTGGATTATCCCAGTGCAGACAGCAAGAGAGAAACTAGCAGGGAGGCTCTGCAATGGTAATGAGTCCCACCTCTGATTTGTGTGCTGGGATGGAGTGAGGTGCAAACAGCTGCAGTTCTCTACCTGCCAGCAGGGGTAAATGGCTTGTCATGAAGCACAGCTATTTTCTGATTCAAATGAGCCCACTGTGTCCACTAAAATAAGAGCTGGTAATCAAATGGGTATTTCAAAATCGTACTGTCTTGCAGCTGCAACACTGAACCAGAATCTGCAGCAGTTTTCTGCATATCCCTAAGCCAGGTGTGAAACAAAGCCTACAAAGCTTTGAGAATCAGCAAACTAGTATTTTATAGCGACTCCATACCTTCTTAAAAGACTGTTATGCTTCTTACAGACCAAAAAAATAACGGATTTGGTACCTTGTGAACATCTAAAAACAGTTGTGAAAAATTTCTGGACCAATCCTGGTCCTGCAAGGTATGTCTCATGCATACTACTGGCATTCAGAAGAAGGAGAAAGGAAAATAGCTGACAGGCACAAAGACAGGATGTGAACAGAGAAAACTCCTGGGACTGCTTTAAACACCTACAGCTCTGGCAAACAGCCCATTCGGGGTGGGGGGGGATAATCTGAGCAGTTTCTGACAGGCTGCCTGATGGTAATCCACAGAATCACAGATCAGTGCCCTACCTCTGTAGGCATTGATCTCTGTTGTGACCATTGAGAGGACCTGAGGGAATGGCCCGAAGTTGTGGCAGGGGAGGTTTAGGTTAGATATTAGAAAAGGGTTCTTCCTCCAGAGGATGGCTGGACACTGAACAGGCTTCTCAGAGAATGGTCACAGCCCCAAGGTTGCCAGAGCTCCAGGAGTGTTTGGACAACACTCTCAGGCACAGAGTGTAACTCTTGGGGATGGCCTTGTGCAGGGCAAAGAAGTTTGCACTCCATGATCCTTTTGGGTTCCTTCCAACTCAGTAAATTCGGGGATTCTGTAACTTGTGCTGTCCTGCCACGCACAGTCACCATCCCTCTTCTTACAGGGTGTCAGGAAGCAGAGGTGGCTCATATTTAGAGAGATGAAATAAATCATAACCACCATGTTAAGTCATCAGAGAGCCCAGGAAGCATCTGAGTTCTGCTTGATCTTATGTGTAGTGAAGTAATTTGTGTAACATATTGGAGGCTTTTCATCCTAATTGCAAGTGACTTTGAAAGCTGAAAGCAGGGTGCCAGCAGATTCTGTCTGAAGGGCAGATGGGGAAGGCCTGGCCGCTTCCTCCCACATCCGCTGCAGATGCAGAGGCTGGTCACTGTGGTAACACACCCCCACAGGGATCCGGGGCTCCTGCTCACTGAGTGCCAACAACAAGGATGGGAGACAGCATTTCTTCTCATTAGCTCTTAAAATAAGCCTGGTATGACTAAATTGCTGCAGCAATACCTTAGAAATTAGTAACTGCCTAATTGCCACAACATGGAGGTGTCCTCACTGCATTCCTAGACTGCATTGCTAAATGATCAATCTTTAAATAAAACCCAACAAACCAAACTCCCTGAAGTTCCCAACCTGTCCTCCTCTGCCTGATACTTTAAACCTATCTCCAATTCCCAGCAAAAACCTTGGAGCACAAAATGCTGCACTCTAAAAAGTGAGCAGATCTTACTGTGCCTGAATTAAAATTCTATACAAGGAAGAAGTAATACTGAAGCATATTCACATTACAGCAGTGAGAAATTTATCTCAAGGTGAACATAGCCCAGGAGCTTATTGCATGTGAGAGCTGCCGAAGTTACAAATTAGCTGACAAAACAAGGAAAAGTAGTTGATGCGTGAACCAAGGCAGTAACTATAGGAACAGCAAGACTAGCCTTGAAGTCTCCTACTGAAGAATTCCATGGTGCAAATGATTTTCTGGAGCCAGAGCCAGTTTCAGAACTCTCAGGATAACACGAGGAGTCTGCCTGCAGAACTCTATGGAGATACAGAAGGTAAATGCACTCCCACCTCACTGCAGTGTGGTCAGGGACAATGGAAGAATTGTCTTGGCCTTTCTGAAGCATATGAACCCTTCTTTTGCCAGAGAAGCCTGAGTTTATTTAAGGATTACCTTAAACCTTTCTTCTAAACCTGTTCAACGTCCAAACCCAGGTAACAAACACTTGAGTTATACAAAACCATACAGCAATGTTAAACCAGAGGGCAAAGTAATTTAGTGTACCAGATACTTCAGCAAAAAATAATTATCTCCAAATAATTGCACTGCAGGAAAAAAACAAACCCTGAGGCTTCAATTCAGAAAGGACACCACAAGCCAAAGAGAGCTTGAACAACTGCCTAGGTTTAGGCATGTCTTTTAATCCCACCAATTTCACTGAGATTGAAATGTTAAATTAATTTATGCCTGTTGAACTTTTAAAGTGCTTTCCTGGACCTGGGCCAAAGGAAATGGGTGCTGCTTGCAACTTGCCCTGAAGAACCAGAGTATTTAATTCTGAACACTAATGATTAGAACAGTTAGAGCAGTTCCTAAAGACATTGCTGCAGTGAGAAAATGCCTTTCCATCATCATTCTCTTTTTAAAGAAGGCTCAGACAGATAAAGTTTTCCACCACATACACTACTGCCACAGGCAGACTTTAGTCAGATGATTTGGACAAGTCTGAGTGGTTTGGGTCACTTAGAGAACCTCTGTTAAAGGTATTTGCAAAAGCAGGTTTAATGTAAATGTGCAAAAGGGTGATGAGGTTCAATGGCAGGGTTCACTGTGGTAACTGCTACACGGATGATGCACACAGAGGAAAATCTGTCTAGAATCAATGTAGAACGATTCACACAGGCACCATGGATGCCAAAGGCTAAGGGAGGCCCTGCTGCTGAGTCATAGGGTTCACGCCTGAAGGATTTAGCAGCACCTACTTGCTGACTAATTTAACATTTGTGAAATTATTCAATTGCTATAAACATAGCAGGAATTTAATTCTAGATCTAAGATGGCAATATCCATACTATACTTCCCATAGGGGATTTAAATCAATTCACACACTCAGAAGTACCTGCATATACATATACATGCATATACAAATATGTCCAAGGGTACCTATTAAAGATTTCCCTTGAGTTCAGTGAATTCATCAAATGCCTTTGTGTACCTCTCAAGAGGCAAGGGTTGAGCTTCGAGAAGCAGGGGTATCAGCCCAGGCCCAGATCTGTGTATCTTGAGCTGAAGCTCATGATTCAGATTTCTCCTTCTTTTCTGTTAAGGAAATTATTTTATTACAGGTTTTGTTTCAATACAGTTTTGGGCTTTTTTTAAGGCTGGAAGTAGTAGAAGAATATAGCAACTACATATGCACAGATACATAATTTTGTGGACAACAGTTTATTACACAGTAAGAAAAAAGAAGAAGCTATTATAGAAATTAGGAAACTGACAAAGTATTAGCTAAATATTACACTCCTAGACCATATCTCAAGCTACAATCTGATTTACAAGTCAACTGCACAGAATAGTTAATGCAGGTACACCCCATTCATTAATAGGTATGGCACTATTTAACATCCTGCAGGAGGAAAACAGAAATTCAAGCTCATGTACAGATTACTTCAAGCATGGCTGTCATCCCAGAAATAGCTATATCCATGTACATATATCCACCTTTCAGCACAGAGCAACCTGACGATCACCAGATCTAGTTAAAGATGCATTAACATTCCCACCTCAAAAGTTTTATGGCCACACCAGCACATTCCTCAGTGCCCATCCAGCATGTTGCCAGGCCACCAAATCACAGCACTCTCCACTGGAGACTGAAATTGGCTTGTCTGCCTCAGTAAGATTCACTTATTTTATTTTTATGATGGGAATCTTAATTAAAGCAATACTATTTATCAATATTACCAGTGCAGGAGAGGCTACTACGCCTGTCTGAAAACTCCTTTTGATTTTAGTTTCCTCACACCCCAGTATTTTCACACTTTCAAAGCATCAAGACTTTCAAAGACCTAATAAAAGAGCACTTTTTTGTGATTCTTCTTTCACTCCTCTTGCCCATCCACTTTTAGCCTTCAGCATGTCTGTGAGACTGACCATACAATACCCTTCTTGCTATGAGCAGGCACTTGCCCTCATCTTTCCAGTTAGCGTTCTTCCAGAACATGAAAAAGCAGGTATCAGATCAGCAAAAATCTTAAGAGTGTTATGTAAAAGAAAAAAAAAATCCTAAGAACGATCCACCACAGTAGGATTCTGTGACTTTGCTTCCTCTGATAATCTGTAGTTCTTTTACAAACATAAGTGATGTCAGTTTGCTGGCTCTTTAGGTTTTGGGTTCCTTGCACAGATCTTAATCCACCTCAGATGCTGCCAGCCACTGGACATCTGACCATCAAAGAGGAGAATGCAGTCAGAGCTGCTTATTGGCTACATCCAAGGCACTGGAACATCAGTGACCGATCCTAACACACAATGGCCAAAGAACACAATAGGAAACTGAGCAGTTCAGATTTTTCCCCATATCAAACAACAAATAGTAAATGAAAAGAAAAAAAGAAAAAAATCTATTGGTCCAGTTTTGTCTCTTAGGATATGAAAAATTTTCATCACAACCTTATTCCCAGCACCTGCTCTAGACTCTCCAGGGCATTGTCCTAAAGTCTCTAAACTCCAGAAGATGGAGAGGCAGTGTGGAGACCCCTCTATTCAAGGATGCCACTCTGGTCTATTCCAAACACATCCCAGCTATTGCTGTTCAGAGAAGCTGAGGGTGTCAGAGAGGAAGAATTCCAGTTCAACAGTATCATCAGTGGTCTCTACTGGTACATTACTCTTTCCCACAGTGGGTGAATAATGCTGTACTTCACGTCTTGAAGCCAATATCCTGGAAGTCCCATTGCAGGAACATGTTTCTGGTTGTGTGATGCTGGCTGAGCAAGCACAGTTTGGATGGTAAACACCTGGACAGGAACTGGATTGGCTATGACTAGGGATGTAGTATTCAGTGGCCTCTGGACTCAACTCTACTGGATTATGAAAAGGATAACCAGGCATGCAACAGGTCTGGGGACAGTTCTTGGTTTTGAATCCATGGTGAAGTCCTAATTTAGCAATAAGGGGCTTCCCAACATTAATTTCCTTTCTTTCATCCATTGTATCTTCTATTCCTGAATACTCATAGTGCAAGCAAACAGTGAAGATCAAGTGTTCCTATAAAAGAGGAAAGAGGGGGAGAGAAAGAGTTATACTTCCTCTCCAGATAAACACTACAGGAAACCCTTAGAGAGGCTCCAGTCTCCTAGAGAAGCAGAGTGATCATTTTAGGAGCTAGAGATACACAATGGACAAGCATTGTTTCCTGAAGTCCTCTTTTGTTCACTACTTGTTTACTGTCTGTATTTTCAGAAGCACTTGTGTTACCTCAACTGCCAAAAGCACTGAAGAAGAGATGGCAGGCTGTGTCTGGCACAGATGTTTATGACACAAAGATACAGAGACACTTAGCAGTGCCCTGGTCTGCTAAAGTGAGAACCTTCCAAAACCATGTGCCCAGGAGCACAGGCTGATGATACACAACACTTTCATCACCTACTAATGACTTTGTAAGAGGCAGCTCTGCTTCGGGTCAGGTTCTTCCTAAAAGGCAAGGGAACACCCTCAGAGCATGCAAGAGGTGATCTGCACAAAAATACCCATCTTGGCCAAGTTCAGCATTGGCCAGGCAAATACAAAGGGCCTTGCACGCTGTTTTCAGGATTGCATATATGCATAAATTCCCTGCCTTTTACTTTTCAGCTGTGAAATTATTGAACTGTGTTACTGTCCATTCTTTCCCTCCAAAGAACTTAGTACACTAACAATACACAGTTACAACAGAACTGCAACGGAACTGCAAAGCAACATAATTAGTGCCAATTATGCGGGCAAACTTGTAATGACTAGTGGATACTAACCCTTAGTTTTTGCAGTGAACTCAGCCTGGTGTAGAGGCAGTGTTTGGGAAGGTCCTTTGATACTAAATAGCTTCCAGTTTCCTCAGGAGTTCCTTTATTGGCCTCTTTAGGATCTACATCCAAGTCCTGTTGCAAGAAAAAAAAGAGAACTTAATTGACAGTATAGAATTTGTAGATCATAAAATAGTATTTCTTTCAGTTTGAGAAGCTGGAGCACTTTAGATCCACTTTATTATACCAGATGCAGCTTTATATGGGTAGAAGAGAAAATTTTCAACTTCAGTGGAGCAAGATCACGAGACAGCAGCAGGAAGCACTTACGAGTGGGAAGTCTGTAATGTGGGCTCTGCAAGCTGTGATTTCAGGGGGCTTCTTTACTATCCGTGTATAGATTATCATGACGTTGGAGAACTCGGCTGCAAACCCCAACTGAATCTGAACACCACACTGGAATTCAAGGGACATACTTTCTGGAAGCTCTGCCAATAAATAACACATTATTACAGTCTAAATATAAACCTAGCATATGCATTTTTCTTTTTTAACCACTTAACAAACAAGAATTAAGTGCTTAGTATCACAAATAAACATCTGCATCTCTGAAAGAGTCTTCCTATATGATGAGTGGTCTTAGAAATGCCATCCCTGACCCTCTGCCCCAACTGTCAAAAAAATTTGAAGATGTACTCCAACAAGTTTAGGTGAAAAAGATAAAAAGGTCCTAAACTCCAGTGCCCTTCTTAAAAGAAGCCTAGGAAGCCTGGATCTCATCTCAGTCTTATTTTATTTTTCTTAGTTGTCTACATTGAAAACTTCTTTTCATCATGCACATTTACCATACAGTTCACATGGCTGTTTTAGGTGATGACTTTAGAATGAGATCAATGCCATCTGACAAATGTCACTGCTAGACACACAGTACTGGGAGACTGTCCCAGAAGGTAGACAACCTCCAGTGTCTGAGTGGTCTTAAATACTGAATACACACGAATTCTACACGTCACCTTGTTCATTACTGTCTTATGTAGGAGTAAACCCCAACACAAAAACTTCCAGCTGAACATAGTAATGAAAATGCAGCTGTAACCTTGAATTTCTTCCATTTCCATTCAACAGTACATGCTCTCCCTTCTCCCATCATGGCAGTAGGACTATCTAAAAGCAAACTGTACTGTACCATGAGCTTTGGCCCACTGCAGGTTGCGTGCCAGGGACTCTGCAGAAGATGTGCTTTGTTGAACAGGATCAGTTAACGCCCTTTTCTGTGACAAGCTGCTGCGGATCTCCAGGGCTTGCTTGCCTTTAGTAAGGGGACACTTGCCCATATCTAAAAACAAGATGCAGAGAAGTTCTTTCAAAATCAATGCTGGTGCAATTCCAACTGATTTAAGTACCTCCCTGCAATGTTGTGTGGTTGCTGTGGTTATGCCAGAGCCAGCAGATCCATCAAAAGATGCAGTTTACAAGTAGTCCTTGCTCAGCTCCTCCTTCCCTGAAGGCCAAAGCATCTCTGCAGAGTCCCGAGGGGTCGCAAGTGGCCTGGCCAGCATCCTCCCCTGTTCCTCAGAGCCAGTCCAAGCAGCATCACAGCTCTGGCTGGATAAGGTCCTAATCAGAGTGACTAATTTCAAGAATGTGAGTAATTCCATTGGAGGAGATTATTCTAAAGAACTGGGGGCAAGGGGAGTTTTTTAAGTTTAGATACAAGGGCCCAATATTGATTATTCAACAGCATTGCTAATGATCCACATGTCAGGACAGAGTACAAAGCTTGGCAAGTTTCCAGATGACTAAAAACTGAGATGAGTGGGTGATACCCCACAGGACTGTACTGCTCTTTAGAGGGTCCTGGAAAGGCTGTGGAACTGGGCAGAGAGGAATGTCATGCAGTCCAGTAACAGGAAACACCAAGTTCTGCTCCCAGGCAGGAATAATCCATTGCACAGGTCCACAAGGCGCCTGACTCACTGAGAGGCAGCTCTGCAGGGAAGGACCTCGGGGACCTGGTGGCTACCATGCTGACCATGAGCCAGCACTGCACTCTTGTGGCAAAGGCACAGTAGGAACCACGATGCCAGCACGCTGCAGCCTTCTCCACAGGGGCTGTTTCCATGGAACATTTAATGGGAACATTTCTCTGGCATTGTCTGCACAGCACTTGCATACTGCCTGACACTCAGCACCTGGGAATACTCACAGCAGTGCTTGTCACGCTGCCTGACAAGTCAATCTTTCCCTGCACTCTTGAACAGAAGACAACCTGCAGCTGCCCCAGGCTGCTGAACCCAGGGCAGAGCTGGGCTGATGCACCTACGCACACCAGTATGACACCATTCTTCTGTGCTTGGAGCACATGCTTTCACAGAAACAGTACGCTTTCCCTCCACACTTTTCACTTTAGTGCTTCTCCCATCAACTCAAAAATACCATCACTGAACCAGGCAAATTAACACAGTGCACTGCCCTTTTTACTGCACTTAGAGAACAAATCATTATGATTGCTGGAGCACTCTTAGGCAAGTGGGATTCTGTTAATAGTTTAAATGAACATGCAAACGAGTGGACTACCACAAGACAGCTGGCACCACAGGACAGAAGAGCAGTTTTGTAGATGGACAATTCAAAACTCCATGCAGAGTTCACTGAAGAGGAAAGGATAAAACTGAACACTATTAAAGAAGCTCAGCATCAGGAATGTTGTGAATATGCTGCCCAGTTGCACCTGCTATTTGAACAAAATGCAACAAGAAAGAGCTTTAAGTAGTGTAACACATATACCATGAGAGGAAGGACATGGATGGAAGCAGTTGTTTTTAGTATGCAGGCTGAGGAGACTGTTAGTGCAGTAAGCTGGAGTTCACCTTCTGCAACCTCATCAAGCAGAACAGTGATCTTCTTGTCTTCTAACAAACGGTCCTTCAGGAACTTCATGAAAATTCCGTTGGCCAACCCCAACTGCTGAATTTCAAAAGCTTCTGCTCCTTGGCACCTGTGAGATCATCAGCATTGGACAAGGAAAAAACACTGAAAAACCAGCATGATTAAAAGTAAATTTATGTTGGGAATGGGAGAAAGAAACCCTATAATTTGAAAACCAGGTTGTATTCAAGGCCATCCTGCTCCTCGTGTTCCCTTGCAAGCAGCTGATGGAACTTTCTCTTACAATGACATCACAGACCAGACCTGTTCATCAAACTGCTCATAGGAGGAGCTTACATTTATTACAGACAACTTTAGTAAAGCTCCTGACTACTTAGAAGTAGTTTTTGCACTTGAAAATTGACCAAGGCTACTGACCCATAGCACAGTTCTGGAAAAGATCAGCTATACAATCTCAGTCATTTCTGTGGCACAGAAGAAGAAAAACTTCCTTACGTTGCATATCCAAAAACAATGTTGGCTGTAACCTTCAGAGCATCCAAGATAAGAATTGTGTCATCATATTCATTTCTGTAATAAATGGAAACACAAGGAAGTAAAATAATAATTTGAGAACTAATAATGGCAACAAATTCAAAATACAAAAAAAAGCAGAGTTCAGAACCAGTAATTTGTTTCACTCCTACAAGTCTGAAATGAATCCTGACTGCTAAAAGACAAAAATCAGCACCATCAACACTCTGCCTGAGGGCAGTATAAAGACAGAGGCACCATGCATTACCCAGAGAAGGGCATGCTGTAGTATCCAGCAGAGTTTGGCTGCAATCTCTGCAAAACACAATTCTGATATCCACCCATTTTAGGTTATTTCAAAAATGGCACGATTTTTAAAATTCCCCTCTACCTCCCAACATGGCATAGTTAGTATGAGGCTTACATCAATGGATTTTCTATTTGGACAGCAGATTGCGAAGCTGAATTGGGTCATGGGCATTTCATTAGCAGAGAAGTTTAGAGGCTTCACAGATACTAAAGCACCAGCAATTTTCTGTTATGAAACATTCCTCGGAGACCAACTGCCTGAAGTGCTGACTGAAGAGCTGATTTCAAGTGCAAGTTTAATTGAGCATAGTAGTTTCTCAACATGGAAAGAACACAGTACTTTGTTTAGAAAAATCCAAGAAATCAGTTGGCTTTTAACTTCTAAAGATACAACATCCTCTGTACAGAAGAAAAAATCCATGGCTCGGAGGAGTTCTAAAATAAGCACTTCATTTGAGCCCTTCTGCTAAGTTAACATTCCTTTGATCACAGGGGTTCTCCTTCCTCTCTGTAATGAGGAAGATGGATAATGATGCCAGGGGAAAGGATCCTGTTTCTTCTTTAAGATGCCCAATTTCACTTTTATCTGATCAATCTGTTTATAACTTTCAAAAAACAACAACAAAAAAAGAAATAAATATCATTGAAATCAGGAGGCAGGTAGGGGCCCATGGGGACAAATTCTAACCACAAGGTTCACCTCTCTATCCAAGGCCACAGGCAGAAGTCTGTGGATGAATCCTACTGATGCTAAAAGTGCTCAGGTGCAGGCTGTGAATTCTCAGAACCGTGAACTTTGCAGTACAGTGAATTCTCAGCCTAAAGACTTCTTGTCAGCAGGAGACCCAGCTTTCTGTTAAGATTCCAAAGAGTTGAGGTCAGCTCTCACCACCCAGGAATGCAGGGGGATACCTTTTCCGACACATATCCAGCAGGAACACGTTGAGTCCTGTCTGCTTCTCCTGCATCAGCCGCAGGATATTCTGCACACACAGGCAGTTTGCTGAGCGGTAGGGATTCGGGGCATCAATAGGAACCATGAAACTGTTCCCATAGTTTTCATAGCCATGGCCAGCATAGTATAACAAACCTGAGTTCAAAACAAATGTGACAGTGAGCAGTGCATCAGAGACTTCTGTCCATTTTAGCGGGTCAAAACCATCATGCACAGCTCTCACTGTGGGCCAGGGAGCTCACTGAAGCCACTCCAAGCCACATTAACATCAACTCCACAATACACAAACACAGTAAATTAAAAGAAGCACAAAAACCACACATGCTATAGAACCAGTTAGATATTTGCTCAAACATACCAAGTGAAATACTCTTAAAATGCTCTAAGTAGTTATGACCTCTAACAGAAACAGTTTGTTATGTATGTGTGTAACTCACAGATAGGAACAAGGAAATGTGCCAACTGTAAAATGTCTTCTCCACATGTGCAATTACAAAGCTCTTGAGCAGCAGTAAGTCTGCAGTTTATAGACAGAAAAAAAAAATGCTGAAGAGTTTGGTAGGACTCCAGAGCATATCCCCATTACCAAACTACCAACGGCTCATGTTCAGTTGATTGCAGCTATATCTCCTACTTACAGACTCATGACTCTTCTGGGTCTACTAAACAGACAAAATCTTTGATGCTTACCTGGCCAGAAATTATTATCCTGCCACCATGTCCCTCATGTGTCACTACACAACAGTCTACAACATTTTAAGATTTAAAATCTTCAATAAAACATGCAATAGTTTTCTAGAACAAAACCAACCCGATCATGGAATAAAATTTTTTCTCAACCCTGAGAAAGGGAACTGCAGGCTAGGGCGTAGATTTTCTTTACATGAATAAAAATGTCCAATATTAAAGTCATATAAATTTGCATGAAGATTAGATGATCTTAGAATCAATAATCTCAAAAAATGCAGTTACCAGAGGCTTGTGTGATTTAATTGAATTTTCCTATTGCCTATGCCCAGTGCTGGTTTTCCTTAATGATGCAAATTCCATCTTTTTAAAAGAATTTTTATTTATCTAGTCAAAGCAGTTTATGGGTCGGTCAGGTCTGCAATTAGTATATAGTGCTCAGCAGAATAAAAGTCAACAGAAATCTGACAATTTATGCTGTCTGGAGATACAATATTCTTATGTTGTTATTCTTACTAAGATTTGCTGAGAAATTTAAGTCACCCACAACACTAGCACATTCAGAGAAAACCCAAAATAAGCCTCACCCTAATATACTAAGATGATCTACTGTTAATTTAGCTTGAGGAGGTGGGCATGCTAGATGTTTTCATCTTTTCATTACACATAGCTACAAGAAATGAAAATATGAGGGCTACCTGAGCCTCAAGAGAGGCAAGCTTCAAGAGAGCTAAACAGGATAGGAAGTGCAACTGCACGACCTTGTCAGGCCCTAAGTTAAAAGGAAAGTCTTAATGTGATTTCCAGAGTTTGGATCTGGACCTAAATCAGGGTTATATTTGAGATTCTATGTATCTGAGCATATATTCTGAAAGTAATGGGACTGACTGACTACATTCCTTTTCTATCCTCAGCAGATGACTGTGCTACGTGCCAAGTACCTGCAACAGTTCATATGTTGAGCTCAACATCAGAAATAAATCTGCACATACCAGGAGTAAGTGGAGTAAACATGTTTGGAGGGCCTCAACAGAGACTCCCATACAATAATTTTAAGTAGGCTCAAGTTCCTCAGAGACGTCAGCATTTAAGTGATATCTGCCTCTCTCCTTCCCTCAGTCCCTCTCACTTAAAAGAAAGCAGCCTAAATATTTTTAGCCTTTCAAACATTTGGGTCTATGCTTTTACCCTGTGTGGAATACAATGTTAATTGCAGCCTACATTTAGAATAGCACAGACTAAGACATCAGAGGAGATTATCATCATCACTTTGTTTACTACTCCTGCCCTTAAGGACCAGCATCTGAAATGCCACTTTCCTGGCAGTAAGCCAGAATTACACAACCTAGTAGGCATCAGGTTTATATGCAAGCAGGGACTAAACAGCAGTAGTCACTATGCCTCTTCTATTTGAAGCTATGCCCACCAGAAAGGCAATAAATCATTACCTATTTGTGCACTGACAGCATCTTTTATAGGCTTTAAGCCACTAATAACCACTATGAAGAACAAAATGATTATTTAAACTGAAATAGTTATTGCCAAACACCACTGAAAAACTGTTCTGCTTACCCTTTGTATCAACTAGCTGAAAAAGTATAACTGCAAAAATGTCCACAGTTATAGAAAAAAATTGAGAAGGTGCAAAAACCTTAAAGCTCACCCAAGTAAAAAAGCCCATCTATTTCCCAGAGAATAAAAAAAAGCAAACTGCTCTCAAAAGCCTTATGTTGCTGCCAGACTGAGGCTTCATGTCAGGCAGGTTTTGGCTCAGATATAAATGCCCAAATGTCACAGCAGCCAGTTCTGCACAGACAGAGCATCAGGTAACACACCCATAAAAAAAAGTCATGCTAAGAAATAAGCTGACCTTGTGTTCCAAAAAGGGATCAAATAATGTTTTCTCAAATGGACTTTTACTACAGGAATTCTGCAATCTATTAAATAGGGGACCTGGCAAAACATTTTGCTCTCTGTCCTAAATAATTCCTGGAGTTTTTTATACAATCTTAGCATTTAGAAAAATGAAAAAATAGTGGCAGTCAGTGAAAAATGTAAGAACTTTTCTTACACACCAAACCAGGTCGCTCTTGGCCTTTTCCATGCAACACATGAAGGCTTTTGCTCCATGCATCAATTCCATCATGCTCTCCCCCACTTGTCTTGTGCTTTGTCCCCCAAAATCAAATCTAGGCAAACAAAGTACTATCAGTATCATCAAAGAAAACAATAACCTGTACTGCAGTTTTAGGTGTGGTTAAAGAAAAAAGTTCAAACATTTGATCTGTTCTAAAAGCAAAGGAACAGTAACATTTTAACCAAAGTCAGAGGTTATGCTGGTGGAGCCTTTAACTTATTCTTCCCATTCTACATGCATCATATTTACCCTGAAGTTTGTTTAGGAGAGGCAAATACCAGATGTTTGCTACTTGACACATACAAAACTGACCTACTTCAGAAGGGATTTTATGTGTTCTTACCATAAACTCCTTCATGTAGGAGAAGTAAAAATTCATCCACTGCATTTCGCATCTCAGACTCGGTAAGATCCAGCAAAGAAACAACTTTGAAATCCAGCTGCCTTAGCAAACTGGTCAATTCATAGACATCTACCATTGGAGCCTTGAGCTGGGGATGATTGCAGTAGCTCATGTTTCCTATTAACAGAGCCACCTTGTCTGTGGCTGCCAAGACACACAGAGAAAAAAACATGTCACATTTATATATTCCAACACCTTTAAAGTTAAGGTTTTCCAGAGTGAAAAGAGTATCCAATCTCACTTCAGGCACAATATTTTATGTGATTTTACAAGTCATCTCACATCAACAATACAGCTGAACTCTCTTTTCAGCCTGAAGAAAAAAAACTTATCTGCATGAGAGGGGAACACTTACACTCCCCCTAACACCGATGAACCTGAAAGAGGCATAAATTTTTGACAGCGGCCAGCAGCCTTTCCACCTAGTTCAGTATCAACAGGATAATATGCCTGACCACTCAAGTCTACAGTGCAAATTTAAGAATGTGATTAAAAAACCTAGCAACTATTCTTCACAGCACACGTGCTATCCATCTGTTTATGAGCTTCAGCTCAGCATCAAAGCATCCACATGATGGAACAGAGAGAGCTGAGTTTGCAAGGACAGCATTTCCTCAGCAGACAGGACAGCAATCCTTTCTATCACATCATCCCAATACCACTGCCTCCCAGTGTTCAAAGGAATGGAGTCACACACTGGCCTGGCCACAGGAATCTGAAGCAGTAAACCGAAACAGATGAGAAGCTGCAGATGCTTCACGGGGTCGCTAAAAATACTGGTGCCCTCAGCACAGTTTACTCCTGAAAGGGCAAGCAAGCATTGTAAACAGACTACACAAATATTGACAGTCTTCCCTCCCTGCAGCTCTTGATTTGCCCCATAGGTCTTGCACTGGCAGTGTCAGTAGAAGCAATACTCAGAAACAGCAAAATCTGCTTCCTAGATGTCAGATACGTACAGCCATTTCAGTACAAAACTACTTACCCACAGGTCTGGGACTTGACTCTTCTTGTGGGTCTGCTTGAAACAGAAGAAAACAGCAGCATGTCAGTGACTACAGAACATGAACTGCATACTCCCCATAGCCATAGTCTAGTGGCACTGCTTTGCCTAACACTTTACTAGTTTAAAGCAAGAAAAAGCCCTTTTTTTTTTTTTTTGGTTGGGTTTGGGGGTGTTTTGTTGATATTGCTGTTGTTCTTTAGCTGATTTCCTTCACCCTCTTCCAGCACACAGCCTGATAAGATGCAAACAGCTAGTTCTATAGATTAAGAAAGAATAGATGCTGAATCTCACAAATTGCACATTGGCATTTTCGCTGACATTTGAACAGTTCATTCTCTCCAAACAAAATGCAGACATGCAAGGTGGAGGATGCTTAGTGGGGATTACCATCTGGATGTGAAAACTCTTTTATTTTGTACTTCACACAGAGGTGGCAGAGTCAATGCTGTGCCAAGAAGAACAGTAAGCAGTGTGCCGAAGTGGTACACCTGGATAACATCACACAGTATGACAGAAGCCCTTCAGTGACTGAAACTGAGGCTGGGCAAACATAAACGTATTTGATGTCTAAACCAGGGCACTATTTTTGGGAGCTGAGATTTTGGGAAAACTGTATCAGGGATAATCCCTTCTGGAGCAACACTATGGGTCTACACTTCTATAATAAATACCTAACAGGCTTCAAATCACATTGGCTGACTCCAACATGACTGCAAGAAATATGCCATTCAACATATGAGTGACAGCCACACACCTCACATCTTTTTCACCTTAATTATCTGAGAAAGCAGCAATGTGCTAAAACTGAGAGTCCCAAGAAACCACAGACAAGAAAGGCAATTCCCTTTGTATCTGTGTAAGTTCATTTGCAACCTTGGGTGATTTTACAAACAGCACCCCTATGATTCTCTATATGCTTCAAGTTAAATCTCTTGGAACTAGAAAGCGGTGCTGCCCTTAAGGTGATACCAGCTCCTGCTCAAAGCTCAATTACAGATACATCCAAATACTGTAAAGTTTATATTGCAACCCAGCGAGGCTTCAGTGACTTGTATCATAAAATGAAGACGCAAAATTAAAGTTTTTCAAAACTTACCACTTACCTGATTCCTGAAGATCACTTAAATCTTCTGTGAAGAAAAACACCAATAAAATCATAGTTTAAACAAGAAGCAGAAACCCCATTTTATTAATAAAAATATAAGTGCCATGCCATTATTAAGCATAGTGGGACACAGAAAACAAACTCCTTTTCTAAAATACTTTTGGCTTTGCATTTCTGCAAGTCAAACCTTTTGTGTGTATTCCACACAGAGAAGAGACAATCCTATAGCAATACATTAAGCTGTGCTAGACATGGTATTGCAGTACAGTAGATGTAAAAACAAAGAGGGGGACAGTTACTACACTTCAATCCCACAGGCATGCAAGTAGGTTGAAGGAACAAGGTATCAGAATCATCCAACTGAAGAACAGATGTTTGAAGGGCTGCTTAAAAAGCAACATCCTGAGCAAAAAATCTGATTTTGGGAAGCTATTTGTATTCAGAAAGACTTCAGACACAGTATTCAAACATTCTAAGCTACTGGGGGTTTCATCTTTTTATTCTGAGAACACTGAAAAGCAGGGAAAAGAAAACTAACATCTCTGAAGCACCAGTGGTCTCTCAGAGCAGCCACATGCCGTTGTACACAATACCCTGTGCTGTGAATATTGCAGACTCTGAGATCCTCAGTAGTCAAGACATTAAATGTCACAACACACTTCTTCCTCTCCATTGCAACAATGCAAAGGAGAATGGAAATCATCCTAAGGAAGTTGCTAGAAACACTTCTGCAGAATGGAGCTGACATTGGAACTAGCTCTAGCCAGCTCTCTAAGATCACCCGGGTTCCTGAACATCTCCAGATTTTCTTGCTAGGATGTTGCCTCCTGAGCCCCACCAAAGAAATCTCCAGATCTTTACATTAATTTGAATACCACAAAAGAAGGAAGTAGCCTGGTTTTTGTCCTGTGTGCACTAGATCTTGGTGTCCAGCAAAGAAGAGAGAAGCACGTGCAGAAGGAATGTTGCATCATCCATCAATGTTTAAACCCAAGCTCTTAACCCACACATGCTTTTCAGCAACACACTCAACAACCTGTCATCCCCATCACTGATTTTGACAACTGCTTCACAACTAGAGGTTTACTTTACCTTCTGTGCACTCCACTGCCATAGCTTTCCTTCCTTGTGTTTTAAGGAGGGGAAAAAATTGGAAGACAAGAGCGCTCAGTTATGAGAGTTAGCACACCAAGTGGAAGACAAAGGGCACTGTCAAGCTGCTCTGCAATCTGGCTCACTTTACAGCAGTGTAAATCTGCATTGACCATAACACTGTACAGTAATTATTCCTGAAACTCAGGAGTTCTAAACGAGGGTGTTTCTGAGGTAAGGAAATTACACGACAGTATTGCCAAATAGATCTAAAAGTTATACAAACAGATCTGCTCCTCTTCAGTTTACTGCAAATACACATGCACTGAAACGTGTCCTATTCATTCATTCTACTTGGAATGAACAATCTCACCTGTCCAGATTGCTGAAGGACTCCATGTAACAGAGTTCATGTCCCCAGCAAGGGTTGAAGTGGTTTTTAGTTGCCAAAAAGCATAAATCAGCTTGCATCTGCTAACAAGCCACATACATGCTGGCAATACAAAAAGGCGATTGCACTTCTGTGCTGGTTACCATAAAAACCCAAAGCCGTAAAATTCCATTTGCTGGAAGCAGGCATGGGTGTCTTAACAAACGGATAAACTTAAAATATAGAAGGCATGTGCTTGGCTTAATATTGAAAGCTTCAAAAATAAATTCTAATGATGTGGAAGAAATGGACAAAGGAGCTGACCTGTATGAAACAGAAAAACTCCTTACCTATAATGACTTCTACCTTCTTGCTGTCTTCATCCTCCTGGTCATTGAATACATGACACCAATATGTTCCTTGATGTTCCACATCCACATAAGTTACCTATGCAAGCATCATCACAATCATCTCAACAGACCTCCAAAAAATACCCGCCTCAGGTATTTAATCCTTGCATCTAAGCCCACAGGCAAGAAAGAGTAAAAAAACTAAAAGCAGCACTTCAAGTGAGCCCTTCATCAGAAGTTCTCAAGGTTCTGGAGAAATTATTTTCTTCAAGGGAACTCTCTGTATCTCAAGGTGGTTACACATTAGCTCCCAAGGCTGGCCCACTGCAGTAACTTACTGTGTAGACATTTTTGCTCCCATTTGCCAAAGGAAATCCATTTCTGAACCATTGGTAATGAGGAATTGGGTTTCCAACAGCTCCACATTCTAGTACCAAAGCATCGCCCACTGTCAGGTTTTGTGGCTGAGGCTGAATACAAATGCACAACTTGTTTTGAGGCAAACCCATGAAGCTCCCTTAAAAAAATGAAAAGGAAGTAAAAAGAAAAGGAAGTGTGGAACAACCTAAGCACAGCAAAAGGGACCAAGTGCCTCGAGGAAGCAGGAAGGCACTTTCAGAAGGGGTTTTTGTCACTCACCATGAGCCATATCCTGAAGCTCACAAACTTCAAGGCGTGCCCACCGACTGAACATGAAAGAAGATTCACTGTTCACTCGGCAGATGTAAAAGCCAGAATCCTTTATACTCACTGGACTCAAAACCAGTTCTGGAGAATTACCGTGGGGAACCTGCATCACATGTGAACCAAAACCACTTCAGTTTTGATTGGTTTAATCTAAACCAGAGTCAAGCATTGTAATATTTATTTCCAAGTCCATAACACCATCCTCAAGTCCTTCACTTACTTGAAACTTACTGGTAGGCTGAGAGACAACTGAACTTACAGCTTCCTTTCTGCCCCATTCAACATACACAGCCCCCAGGAATGATGTGGTGTGAATATAAGGAATTGCCATTTTGTTTTAGCATGTTCATAGGATCGTTATCCAGCATTTCTTAAACTTTTGGTTTTATGAGTATATACAACAATCTTATCTCATTATAAGTAAGAGTCTTTAAAAAAAGGGTGATCCAAAATCATTATGTGTTATTTTCACTATTTTAAAGCCCTACATTCCCTACGAACTCTTACCTCTTTTTCCTGCTTGAACCACTGGTAGTGCACAAATGGGTGTCCTGTTGCCCAGCAGCACAGCTTGACGACCTGACCAGAGAGCACTGCTTGAGAGTCTGGCTGTACAATGATCTTTATACCTTTAACACAGAATTTACACATAGAAAATTTATGAAGAAATACAAGTCCATAATTCACATTTGCCTTTAAATTGCCCTTGGAGCAAAGAATAGTTCTGTCATTAAATATACTTGAAAACAGTTTGTTTGTACTGTGTATATGCACAATTCCAATTAGTTATATTACTTTAAGACATTCAAAATTGTCTTCCACTACACAAAATCCATGCTCAATTCGATCAGTACTCGATGGAGCTCATAAAAGATTTAAAGTAGATCATTCAGATATTTTAATTGTAAAGGAAATTAATACATTTTATGGTATCACAGATCCATTTTTAGAAAGATATTCCCAGTTTTAAGTATTTGCTCACTCCCAACAATTTCTCTGAGGTCCACACATTAAGATCATCTGGATCCCAACTACTAGAATTCAAGCACTAAAGATGTTTTTAGTTACTGTAGAAAATTAGTTACTTGAGTATCTCCAGTGTAAAACTCAGAGCTGCAGTGAAAGCACAGCCCAGAACTGACCTGAATGGCTGAGACATCGGAGAGCCTCTGTGTGCTCCAGGGCCTGCAAGGACTCTGCCAGCTCCACCACAGTGCAGCCTCGATCCCCCAGCAACTTCAGGAGACTCCAGCTGGGACTGCCGTCTGGCTCCAGCACCTGGAGGGAACACTGCTCCAAATCCAGAGGGCTATGGAATAATGCAAGAAAGACACAGCATAGACCTTCTTAATACTTTTTTCTCAGAAAGGACCTGGGTTAACAATCACTTGTAGATAAATAAAAATATTTTTTAAAAATAGAAATGGGAAACTCCTAGCTGATTTGAACATATTTGCAGCATTTCCTTCAGGAGTTCAGAGGTTATTCAGTGATACCTCCCCAGACAGAAATTGGTATTAGTGAGCTGGATGCTACAAGAGATGCATATACTTCAAAATTTTCAGTAAATGTATTAAGAAACCTTCTAATTTTCACTTTTAAAGTCTCGGCAGAAAAAGTAGTACAGCACCTTTCATTTCCATGTGCCTATTCAGAAGCCCTAGAGAGTGAGTCAGACTCTTAACTTCAAAGCACAGGAAGACTGATTTTAAAGTTAATGTTAAAACAACTGTCTGCTGGAGCCCAGCCTAACCCACCGACTCTGCAGTGCAGTTCACTGCGTCTGAACTTTAGAATTTCAACTTTGGTGTTGTCTTCATGCACTTTCAATCACAGCGGATTCAATCAACACAAATAAGGAAATCATGACAGCTACCTAAAGGGAATACAAGGTTACATATTCGCACAAAAAAGATTCATCAACGTTTCTTTCATTAAATTACAGTGCCACGCAAACCTAGAGGCGAGATACCTTCAGTATGTGGTGATACCTACACTTATCAAGTGAACTTTCAGAGTTTTACGGCATTAGAGAGAGAGGTAAACACCCGTCGCTGGCCCGCGTGGTGCCGCCGCTGCCCGCGCTCCGCCGCTGCCCGCGCTCACCTCAGCCGAACCGTGCCACGGCTCCCCGCTCGCTGCGCCAGCTCCCGCCAGCCCTTGCCGGGCGCCGCACGGTCCAGCAGCTCGCTGAGCCTGCGGAGCAGCGGCTCGGCCAGGCGGCTGAGGGGCAGCGGCCCCGCCGCGCCGCGCTCCATCGCTCCCCACCAGGGCGGTGCCGCCGGCCGGAAGGAAACGCCGCGCGGGGCAGCGCGGGACGGCGCGGCCGGGCGGCGTCCGCTGGGGGGCGCCGCGTCGTGAGGGGGCCGCGTCGTGAGGGGGCCGCGTCGTGAGGGGGCCGCGTCGTGAGGGCGCCGCGTCGTGAGGGCACCGCGCTGTGGAGCCCCCTCGGCTGGCCTTGCGGGCACCGTGAGGGAACAGACAGGCCATGGTTGTACCCGTGTTGAAATGGGAGTGTTTTGTATCTGACTGCGAGGGCGAGACCTCCTGCAGCGTCCCCAGCTGACGCTGAGAAGGCCGAACGTGGCTTTCGAACCGGGAGCTAGGCCATAAACCAGACGAAGCCCAGACGACACTGAGGGCAGGGGTCTCGCTTTGAGGAGAAACAACTTTATCCAACTGCAACCAGCACGGCGATGGACTCTGCTCCTTGACACAACTTCCCCCAGCCGGCTGCCGTTCTCCAAGCATGCAGCGTAAGGGTCAGGCACCTTTCATCCTTTAAGCGAGGGAGAGGAGGGGCTGCTCGCGAGGAGCCTCCCAAGGAGATGTTCCCGTGAGTCACCGTGATCACTAAAAACGCACAGATGATCTGAGGCGAATTCTCACCCCTCCTGGTATTGCAGCTTGTTCAAAGTGGACTGACAGTGCCTAAGAAAGTAATTTTACTAACATTTTTAAGCAGTGATCAGGCATTTGGGTTGCTCAGAGAGGTGGTAGATGCCCCATCCCTGGAAGTGATCAAGGTCAGATTGGACAGGGCTTGGAACGACTTGGCCTGGTAGAAGGTGTCCCTGCTCATGTTGGTGTTGGACTACATGACCCTTAAAGGTCCCATCCAACCCAAACTATTCTGATTTGAATGTGGCTGCCTCTCATTTCTTTGGGGGTTATTTTGACTATTAGGCTCTTATATAAAACATTGATATCCTTGTTGCTATTTCTGAGTGAGGATGGCTGGAGGTGCTATATTTATTGCTGAACACACCAGTTTCCTATCTGTTTAGATAACACTGGGAGCAAGAGGTATTTAGCACAGTAGTATCTCACAACCAGTTTTAGCTGCATGTCCTGCAAAATGCTTAAGAAAAACTTGGCACCAAAGTTGCTTTTCAGCCTCTTCCAGTCCCTTGAGCTCAGGGCAGTTTGTGCAATTCATTCCAGTTCCTACTGTGCGAGACTTGTCTCCTTGGGTACCAAGAGTGGAAATACTTTCTTACTTCAGGATTCACTTATTTACCTTTTAGGGATGGGAATCATTAGGTGAATTTCTGTGTAATGATTGCAAAAGTCTGCTTTCCACCTTTGATTTCCTCAGCCTGCTTGTTAGGCACTGTGGATTTTTCTCGTGCTTAGCAGAACTTTTGTGTGCTTAACTTCCAGCAAGTAAGAAGTTCCCATCGTGCCTAGGAGAGCAGTTAGGCATGTGCTTCAAAAAACAGCCCAGTGCTTTGTTATGAAAAGCTAAGGCCAACACTTCCTTTATCTCAAGGCCATTAGGAAATTCCTATGGACTTCTATGGAAGTAGGATGTGCCCTCTTCTCACTGCCAACTCCCTGTCTGGCAGAGGTTTTCCCAGGAAGGGCCATCTGCTGCATGTAATGAAATCGTCTCTCTTAAAAGTCAAACTGTTCAGTGATCAGACTCCCTATCCTGAGGTCACACTCCAAAACACCACGAAGCTGTCGGCTGGCTTGCAGCTCCCAACAGCTTGCACAAATTCAGCCTCCTTTGTCTCCAGCAGGGAGCCCAGCCCAGGCCCAACCTGTGCCAGAATGTCCACCAAGAGCTCGAGGGTAAGTGAGGGGTCAGGGTGTTTGGACTTTGAAAATTACTTGTCTGCTTTTTTCTCTTGTGAGCGAATAGAGTGTGTATCATAAAAGACAAATAGAGGAAGGAAGAGCAAGTTACTTTATTATTAATGCACTACATGGATATAGTGATTTATACTGCTGTTGACCAGGAAATGGGATTTATTGTTTCCTTCCGCTAAAGAACCATTTTTGCTTATCCTGATAGAAATTTATTTTTTTTAAAAATACTGCCTTTAGAATTCTGCTCACTGTTTCTGAAACTACACACTGGTGCTATTTCCACCAAGTCTCAGTAAGACAAAACTGCAAAAATTGTACGAAAGCAAACTTCCTTCTCTAAAGAATGTGTAAGTGATACTAGGTATCCTGAAAAACACATTTATCTACTCTAAATATTTATTGCATGGTCTAATACTCATTAGGTAAAAAGTTTCTCCAGTATTGAGAAAAAAATCTGGTCACTTGGTAGCAATAGATGATTCCCAGGCTTCATGAATTGCTCAGTCTGACAGGGTCAGATGCTTGACAGATGTTAAAAATAGATTAAAACAGATCAGTGTTGAGAGTTGTGCTGTGATTGCTTATTTTAATTACTCTATATTAAGGTCTTTGTTTGACATGTGCAGAGCCAGTCATTTATTATTCCATTTAGCTGATGAATTATGGCTGAGGTGTTTTTATATCGTAGTGCTGTTTACAGTGGGTACTGCACTAATCAAAAAGTTGTCAAAAAGCCTTGGATGCTGGCAGTTGAAGAACTACAATATATCACAGAATTTTTGGCAAGGGCATATTTTCCAGACATCTGCTTTTTGAACAGCCACAACTTCACTGATGTTTTTCTGATCTAGACCTTGTTAATAGAATAGATAGTGTGATAACTGGTTTAGATAACACAGTGTTTCTGTGGTTCGGTTTCTGACGTTGTGCACTCTTTGACAAGTATGCTGCTCGAAATGTTCCATTTGGTTGTGGTATCTCAAAGGACTTAGAGAAGAATAATGTGGTTATAATTATTGTTTGTATTCCAGACAGAACTGAACCGGGCAGAACTCCTGTGAGGGGAGTAAACAAGTAGAAAACGCATCATTGTAAATCTGTGCACATGTGGACTCTCCTTACTACCCCATCAAATATTTCACTCTGTAGTAGGCTCACTGCTGTATAAATCCTTACTATAACCCTGTGGTGAGCCGAGTTCACAAAGTCACAGTGAATTCTGGAATTCTGGTTTCTGTTCTCTTGAAGATTGTAACTTTTATAAGGTAACAGTTTAAGAATGTAACCATGATCACAACGCATATGGAAAATGTTTTTATGGTGTTCCAAGTTGGAAAGGAATGGTGGATCAGAAATTTCAGGTGGACTTTGATTCCACTAGCACTTATAGATGCGCTGAGCTTAGAATATTCACAATGCCAATGTTGATGAAACTTTTAACCAAAAACGTTTGAAATCTTTGATTTCTGTTAAAGGAAAAGTTTAAACAGAGAACATCAGAAAAAGCATTTAAACATGGCAAAACATTCATGGCAACCTTTTTGGAAAGATATAGTTATATGTTTCAGATCATAAATCTGTTGTATCTATTTCCGTACAGGGCATATAATACCTCATTTAAGAAATATAAATTGATGTGTAATGTCTGTGTTTATTGTATAACTGAAAAGTCTTTTGTTTTGCTTTGGATGAAGAAAAATGTTAAACTTCAAAAGATCTCTGTTGAGATGTGCCCTGCATGAGCAGTAAAAAAATGTATATATTCGCAGATGCAAAACAGCAGAGTGGGAATGGGGATTGGGTGGAATTATAGCTGTTGACTTCTTAGAGGAGCTAAACAAAACATATGCAAACCACTGTAGGAAAGTTAAGACATATTTGAGAAATATTTCCAGGGAGAATGGCATGGGAATTAGCATTAGCCTTGCAACATAGCAGTATTTAAGCAGGACACTCAGATTTCACAGGTGACAGGATTTGTGTTATACATATGGTGCTGTAGTTGGTCAATCTTGGGATCCTGTGGTTAGGGGAGATTCCTTCTGCTTTTGTTATTGTTTCTGTTCCACTTTTGCTGCTTTCTGTTCCTTTAATCAATAATTCTTACATCCTGCTGTTCATACCAGCAGGCTTTCTGGTTGGATCTGTGTCATGTATGACCATTTCTGTTCATCATCATGTCAGGTTCTGTGGTTATTGGTGGTTTGGTTTGGAGATATGTCATGTTCATCTTAAATGAAGTCTAATTATATTGACCAGCTTGCTCTGTGGTTTAGCTACCTAGCAGTAAAACATCTCTTAAAGGGATGTATGGGAATGTATATAGTATGCTCAGGCAGGTGGAGAAGGAGCGAGAGGAGAGGAGAGGAGAGGAGAGGAGAGGAGAGGGAAGGGAAGGGAAGGGAAGGGAAGGGAAGGGAAGGGAAAGGGAGGGAAGGGAAAGGGAGAGGAGCTGTAATTGTGTTGCAAGAGAATAACTCGAGATCCCAAAATTTCGCCTGTGGAGTGGAGGCCATAGCAGGAAACTCAGCTAGCAGCTGGGGAGTTGTCTCTGAGCAAGCTCAGATTAAAAAGCAAAGCACACAAGCACTGACTCTCTAAACAGCATCTGACTGCTGGAGAAGTGTTCAAAGAACAAGTGAGCAGACTGCATGTTGCTCACATCCTTCTCATGTACACCTATGTAGAATGGAGAAGGACTGACCTTTTTGTGTGTACAACTTTGGTGGAAGTTAATCCTTGATCACTTAAGCCAAAGGGCTTTGCCAGAATTGGTGTGGCCAGCAGCAGTTCAGTTCCTGCATCCATGGTCCATGTGCTCTGAGGCATACAGTGTTTCTGGAGTTCTCTCTTGTGTTTCAGGTATCCCAGAACTGCTGTCATCTTGGTGTAAAGAACCCACAGTGTTGGTTGACAAAAGGCTATTTCCTAATGTGAACCACTGTGGCGTTATCAGTGTCATTTCCTGCTGTGTTCTGCTGAGATATCCCTCGTGTGGGCTCACTCGGCCTCTCCCTTCCCACTCCTTTGGGCTGGGTGGGCGTGAGGCAGGTCCTTGGCAGGACCTGCTCTGAGTGGCAGCTTTGGGGGGTCACAGCTTGTCTCCATCGAGGGGTGGGCATTGATCAGGTTGCCATTGTGCCATGAGAATGCGTGGAACGGGCCCTGAGCCGCAGGGCTGAGGCCGCAGAGATAACGGGAGGCTATTCCTGGGTGGGTGGACAGCTCCAGGAAGGTCAGGGACGAACGAGTGCTGCTGAAAGATAGGAAGGAATCCAGCTGGAAAGGGTGCGGACTGGAGAGGGCCTGCACACCAAACAGAGATTACTCCATGAATAGATCATAAATAAGAGAAAAATGTTTCAGAGAGGTCATAAAGGGGATTTTTCCACTGGCGCTAGAGGGCATGAACCTCACAGAAAGGCACAGATTCACTCTGGGATTGCTAAAATGCATAAGCTTCCTGTATAAATAATTTCTGTGAGTATAAAATTGCTTAAGGGAAGATTTTCGTTTGGTTATAACTTAATAAAGTAGGAAAAAAATGCCATGCAAGAGAGAAAAATTAATGGCCACTTTTTAAGTTTAATCATAAGTTTATGTTTTTGTCAGTTAATTTTTTTTTCTGACATTAGGAATAATCCCACAGGTCCTTCTGAAATCACTAGAAGTGGCCTTGTCCCCAAAACAACCTACTAAATATAAAACAATTTACATATTTTTCCTTCCATGTTAAAGCGTGATTTTTCAAAACTGTTTTGGTCTCAATTGAAATAAATGATCAAATATGGAACATCTCTAATAATATATAAAAATATGGTTCAAATTGGGAAAAATGTTGTCATTTCAAGGAAAATAATTTTGAACTGTCAAATTTTATATTTAGAATTGGAATTTCAGGCAATATTTTCACTATGAATAGTGAATTTGCTTTTCACAACCAGTGTGGAATTATGACAAAGTTTGAATTTTAAATGAAAAATTTTTTCTGAAAATTGACTTGAATTTGTTTTATTATATATTTGCCTTATAGAAACGTTGGGTGATTGTTTTAGCCATTTTGATGTTTTTCCCAGCCATTCTTTTGTTTAATATTATTTGAAATTGATTGTTTTTCACGAACACTGATCATTTCCTGCCATCAAAGCGTTTTGGTGAAGCAGCTGCATCTGCCTCTTGCTGCCTTGTTAATCTGACCATTGCAGGCTTGCTTCAGTTCAATATTTCTCCTCAATCACACCCAAGCACAGTTGTCAGGTTACTGTTCTCACGCTGCTCCCAGCTTTGTTGTCCCTTAATCTCAGTTCCCAGGCACTGAGCTCAGGCAGCAGCAGACCCTGCTGAGCACAAACGTGTGTTTCATTTGTCTCAAGGGCTACCATAAAATTTCCCCATGGTTCTGATCAGTACAAAATGGAAAATCTGTTTACAGAAGATTAGAGAACCAAACCAGGCATATTTCCTTCCATGACCTGGTCAAACTTGATGTGTGAATTCCTCCTGTGTGGCTGTGCTTCGGTGTCTCCTATTGTGAGCCAGGACCTGATTCAGCAAATAATATCATTGGTTTACAGAGTGAGAGTTGGGACAAGCAGCCACAACATGTTTAATTGTTCTCATGTCTTCTGCAAGCAAGTGTTCAACTCCTAGTTTATCAGGAAGTGAGTTAATTTTCATGTTACTAGCCAACAGCTGATGGGAAATTATCATGGTCTGTCTTATTCCTCTTCCCTCTGAATTTCACTGTGCATCTTCTGTCACAAGTTTTCCTGACGAGCTGAGAGGGTATCATACTAAAAGTTCTCTTTCCAGTTGCTATCTAAATTCAGTAATTGAATTTTTAAAAAAATCTTAATACCTTCTATTTTCTTCTTAGATTTAAAAAAATAATATCTCTTTGTCTTGGGTGAAAAACCCATCATTTAATTGCAGTTTTCCTCCTAGAACATTGTTTTGCTTTCATTTCTGTGGTTGCATCTGAGAGTGCACATTGGCAATCCAATGTAATTTTCATATGGAGAAATCTGACAGCTCTTTTCCCCTCAGTGTCAAAGTGCAGCCAAACGGAGACAACGATAACTGTCTAGTACAATGGCTTTAGTAAAGGCTCTTCATTAGTCAATCTGCATTAAAAACATGTTGCCAAAGGTCTTTTCAGCTGGGGAAATTACCATGCCTCTAAAATAATTTACACCCTCCAAAAAAGAGGAAAGAGACATCTGTTCTTCTGAAAAGCAAAGATGAGAGCAGTGTTGAAAGAATGCAACAGGAAGCATTAGGCAAATGCATATTTAAGAGCAGAGGCTGAATGCTGAAGGGTAATTCCATGGTACAGTAATAAGATGGATGAAGAAAAGATTAATTCCTACCGCTCCATTTTTGTTCTGTTAAATAGTTATACTCCTCAGAGCTGAAATGGAAAGCTGAGTGGGATCAGAAAGACCGGTATGGTTGCCCCATGTGCTGTTTGTCTGTGCTTCTTGGTGCACATGGATTCAAACCGTTTGTCACACATCTAATGTTGTGTCCTTCCTGTTAACCACCTTTGTTCCCTGCTTTTTGCCACCTGGGTGACTGTAGAAAAGGTGTTGGTGGCAGGTTTGCCCAAAGGGAACGAAGATATGTCTGGTTACTTAGTGCTCTTTAAGGAGAGGCAGACTGCAGCCGGCCATGCAGCCCACGCTGTTTCATCACCAGGCTGTAGCCCAGCTCCATGCTCTCTCCTTTGGTCAGCCTGCAGTACCTGTGACACCGAGCTGGGCACTGGCAGGACCCTGCCTGTGGCCCTGGAGGCAGTGCTGGGAAGGGCAGGGCTGGGCGCTATGGCACCTAGACCAGGGCAGGGATGTGAGCTGGGAACATCACCACAGCAGAAGCACAGAGAAGGAAAAAGAGAATTAACAGAGGTGTCTTTAAATGGCTTCATTGGATTGATTACATGGCAAGAAAGTTCTTCCTGCTGCTCTTCACCAATTCTGGAATTATTATAGTCACTTTTTTTTCAGAGCTGTTAGTCTGACATCCTCCAGGAGGTCAAATTTACTTGAAACTGCTACGTACTGTAGTTTTCCAATGTGACAGATATCACACCTTTTCCAAGGTGACCAATGAATCAGAGTGCCCCTAGCAGTGTACAGGAACATCTCAAGTAGCAAAAATCCCAAGATTTGGGAGTGCTAAGGAAACAACAGGAAGAGATAGATGATTCCACGTTTCTTTGGATTCAGCTAATGGAAGCCTTTTGGTGTATTTCACTTGGGTTTTATGTGAATTTAGCATTGCCACACCACTGTGCTTCTGCACAGCTGTTTGAGGGGAAAACTCAGTATGAGCAGGAAATTGAAGCCAACGTTCCTCATTTTGTTGTTCTCTCAGCACAGGAATGACAAATATCAAGCCAGAGCACAAGAGAATTGCTTTAAACAGAAATAGTCATATAAAATATAAGCAGGCGGGTTGTTCCAGGTATTTCTACAGAGTTTGGGATTTATGTCCCTATGATGCAAATTCAAGGAATAGCCTGCTGTTGTGCCAATGTGTCTAGCAAAACAGCAGGTAGCTGTAGCAGTGGTGTACACGTGAAAATGTACATTGTCCGTAGGTTCTTGTTTACATTTAGAAAAGATGAAAGCCCCTGTTGAGGTGCCACATGAATGGGTGAGTGTGCTCAAGGATTTGTTCTCTTAGCACAGATCACTCCAGACAGTTGCAGTGTGCTGCCGTTAAGTGCCATTGCATAGACAGCCAGGTCAGGGTTGCTGCCTTAATGTCTGATCTTGGGTTTTAAATAATGATTTCTTGTTTTGAAAGTGCTTGCAAGTATGTGTCAATTGACCACCTTTTAGAAAATACCTATAACTATTTCAGACGTAATTTTAAACTTTGTGTTTCTTTTACTTGCAGGTGAGCAGAACAAGGTCTGCACTTCATTGACAGCTAAAATGACTCTTCTTGACCCAGAACCAGATACAAAGAACAAAACTTGCCCAGAATGCGTTGTTGCCCTAAATGAGCTCATGGCAGACTTCAGGGTAGAATGAGCAAAATGTGAAACATTTTGTGCAGTGCGAGAGTTCCCCCTGTGAGTGTGAGCCCGTGTTGATTTCACCAGGTTCTGACTCTTCAAAAATCATTTGTTTACTGCTTGAGAAGCTCAGAAAAGCAGGAATTTTGTCTCCACTTGAGAAATCCCTCAGGTGCTTGCCTAATGCAGGAGACAACATGGATGTTAAAAATGTAATTAAATCCCAGGCAACTTTTTCCTGCCTAAGGGGTTTGTCAGAGGATGGTGACGACCTGCTTCATTTTAACACTGTGGTTGATGTCACTGCTGGAAGAGCGCAGGAATACTGCAGCAGACAGGTGCCTTCCCACCCCACAGATGTAACCACTTGTCACACAGGCAACTGTTGCCTTAGCACACAAGACCTCGGATCTCCTCAGTCTCTGGCAGATGTCCCGGTATGTAAAAAGACTGAGCTGGGCAGACCTCTAACCACGAACTCCCTGCTTGGTGAGCAGGCAGACATTTCTGCAGGAAATCACACCGATTTTGTAAAAGATGACTCTGAAAATTCTGCTGCTCTTCTGGAGATCTATGCAGAGAAAGTAACAAGTGTAAGTGATGACTTTTCTGATGATGACCTGGAGTACTTTGAATGTTCAGATGTGCTTACAGTGCTTGAAGATGAAACCTGGAAAAAGAAATTACAATTTTTATTAGAAATTGATGATGAAGATGATCTAAAACTGAGTAAGGATTGTGATGGGTGTGCTTACTTCCTCAGTGAAATGCCTTGTGTGTTCCAAGTGTCAGATAACACTACGCCTATGGATACCCCCATTGGCTTCTGTGAGCATCAGTCAAAAATCAAAGGAGTAAACGTAAGGAGAGACCCCTCTGTGTACAGCCAGTCAGCTCTGCAGACAGAGATGACTCTCACTGTTGGACACCACCGAGATAAAAGTACCATTTTGAAAGACAAAGAGAAGAATCAAGTGCCTCTTGCTTCTGCAGCCACTGGAAATGAACATCCCAGAAGTGAAGAAGATAATAATGGAAATGGCCACCTGGCTGCAGGTTCCTCAAGGGACGAACCAAAGCCCACGGACACTGTCCCTACCCAGGTGGACTCCTCTGCCAAGGGCATAGGTGCTGCTTGCACAGGTCAGGCTTCAGGGACAATGACAGAAACTGGCCCCGATGGGGACATGCTGGGGGAAAGCTCACCGCTGCTGGAGGAGGAGAGAAGGAATGTGACAGAGGGAAATGCACAGCATGCTGGCTGTACCTTGACAGAAAGTCTGAGGAGAAACCTTTTCAAGCTGTTCAACCCTATAGAACTTTGCAGATATGTAAGTACTATTGGACAGTCTTTCCAGGCTGCAGCAGAGGGTCGGGAATTGAGAGCTCCGTCTCCCAGTCAGGAAGGCATCCTTTCAACACAGATTCCCGAGGAGACAGAAAGCCTGCAAATGCTGGCTGGTCTGTGTCCGACAGCAGAGGCAGATAAAGACAGTCACTGGGAAAGGAAAAGGACTCGGGGCCTGTCTGAGCAAAACCGGATGCCAGATGAGAACATCTCGCTTGGGGTAAGTAACATGTTTATCATTTAACACAAAGAGCTGCTCTGCTGATCTCAATGCAATTCATTCCTGCTTGTCACAAAATGTAAAATCGAAATTACTTTGAAAGATACTATTCATCTACTTCTGAATGACAGCTACGGCTGGGAGGGAAATCTGGGTTTAAAAAAGACCCAAGTAAAGCCCAAGCTGTTCTAATTATAGAGTGAGCCTGATAATGGTGAGAGGCACTAATGGGCCTCTGGACAGCTGAATAGGGAAATCTGATATGGAGACTACTGCACAGGTCTTAGCAAAGTAATGCTCCTTTCAACCCAGAAAGTTTCTCAAATACCTATTGTGAGCAGAGAATGCTTTGATTTACTTTCTTTTCAACCTATATTCAACAAACAAACCCGTCTTCCACTTATGGTGCCGGAAACCTAAACCAAATCAACAGGAGTTTGCTGTGGTTTTATAACAATGAAGGGAGTTTAATGCAGGGTTCATCTTACAGAGGTGAATGGGGCTCTGTGATTTTTAAAAACAAATCAATGAAGGAGTTGGATATTCCAGTTGAAATGTACAAACCAATTAAAAGATAAAACCTCCTTGATACTCTCCATGTACTTGCATATTTTATGCTGTTGGTAGAAAATCAGCTGGGTAAATCATTACAGTTGAAGAGACTGGTATGATGCTCTACCGGTTTTGCTAAGTGGGAAAATTGATTAATCATTTTTATTTCATGTAGTAAAGACTCAAGATATACAAATACTATTACATAATGAATAATCTTATTGTCTTATTCAAATTTTTCTGATTTGAAGGTGTGTAGCTAATTGCACAGGAAAAAACCCATTTATTGCAACAGAAGTTTTTTCCAGTTGCACATGCTTTTCTTCATCTGATTATTTGGGCAAAAATGTCTCTCAGTTCTGGGTTAGTGTCACAGTAGAGTGACTTTAGTCTCACTGCTGAGGTGTCTTCAGCAGTCAAAAATCACTGGATTCTTCTTCCAAAAAAATGTTCATAGGTTTCTCTGGTTTTATAGTACATAAAATTCCAATACCATTTGAGGAGCACA
>JACBWW010000108.1:140817-164396 GCA_020086605.1 Lanius collurio
AGTGTAGTAAGTGGTTTAGTTAATTTGCCACCAGTTGATTCAGGGAACAACCAGTGTTTTCAAGAGCAACCACCCTGCAGAACAACTCAGTCATTCTCTTTGGCGTGGACCACACTTGATCCATTCCCAGTCAACACAGAAAGTCAAAGAAATCAGGAAGGGTCAAAATCCTGCCAGACACCACTGACTGCTGTAGAGCCTGAACCCATCAAATGTAAAGAGGACACAACAAAGAGCGGGCATTTAGCTGCTGGAGCCAAGAAGAAATTACCACCAGCAAGTCTGTCCAAAAAACCCAGGCTGGAGGAGAGGGGAAGTGTCAGCAAGGATCCCAGCTGTGTTAAAAAGTCTGGGAAGAGCGAGGCAGGCGTGATTCATAAAGAGGATAGAAAAGAGCAAAGGAAACTCATTTTGAAAAAGGATAGCAAAGGTAAGAGAAAACTGATTTTCTTTTCTGTCCTTTCCCATCATTCTGGCTACAGTACAAAATTCAGATTCTTGAAAGGCACTGCAAGCCTCTTTCAGACTGACTCAGTCAACTAAAGGTGTCCTGCCCGCATGGAGCTTTATTTCCAGATTTGTGCATTTAGTAATGAGTGCTGTTCCCATGCCACAGAGATGAACCCTTTTCCCAGCTGGCAAGTATATTTGTATCCTGTTTGAAATACTTACTGCCTCATTGGCCTTTTGGAGTAACTTTTCAGGGATGAACAGCATAATCGTACCCCATAACTACACACCACGTAGCGGCTGCAAGCCCAGTGCTTGTTCTGGTATCCCACAGGGCTGTGTTCCCAGTTATGCTCCTACCTTGCAGCTCCCAACTGCAATTTTCCCCTCTTGGTAACCAAAGGATTTATTACCAGCAAAGTATTATTGTTAGCAGTAGGGTGCCACTGATAAACAATGTTTTGGGGTCCTATGTGCTGACTTCTGACTGGTTCTGCATTGCTTTGCCCTGCTGCAAAAATGACATGGATTAAATGAGCAATATTAAACTGATACGGGAATCATATAATTGAAAGGAGATCTAGGTTGCTGTCAGAGTCTCTAGAAGGTTGCTAACACTCTAGCAGGATTGTGACAGCTGGGTGCATGAGGGATTTGTTGTTTCTATGAGGAGTTTGCAAGGACCAAGGTCTTGTTTTTACCTTTGGACATGACATTTCATGTTCACATCATAAAGTGATTTAATAGGTCAGAGCAAGACTGAACAGTGACTAAAGGTAAGCTATACAACTGTGAAGCTTTTCACACACTCTAATTACAGTGCAGTCTCGTGAGACTTCTACTTTTCTAATCACATTTTTAAGAACTCCAGACTTTTCTCTGTTCAAAGATGTGTCCTTTGCCAGGGAACCAAATGTGTGGGAGGAGAGACACATTCCTTCAAAGCAGAGCAAGCAAACTGCATTGACTGTGCAATGCCTGACCTGTTTCCATTAGTTGGGGCTATGCTTGAAAAATATTTTAAACATTCAGGCTGCATCAGATAACACTGAATTTTCTTCACCTGTTTCTGCTCCACTTCAGTCTTGACTGAAGTATGTCTGTGCTCTAGACCATTGTTGTGGCCCTTTCCCCAGCATTATGGGAAGGCTGGTTTGGTTGCTGTGGTATATACTCAGTGTTCTTTTGCAGGAGGAGGGAAGACTGTGGCCAAGGCAGGAACCAGGAGCCATTGGTTCTATTTCTAGAGCTGTCACGTCCTGGCTGTGTCACTTTAGCCCTGATACAGCAAGGTTCACATGGCCCAGGACTCAGGGACTGCCAGTCCAGTGGGTCTGGATGGGGCCTGGAACTGGGAATGGGGAAAACCATAGCAGCGAAGTGCCTGATGCTTCAAGTTGGGTGTTACTGGAGTATTACTGCAGGAAGAGGATCCTCGAGGGATATGTGCCATGCCATCTCATTCAGAGTGCAGCAGCTCAGAATTAAGACATAGGAAATAAAACATTTTGCATTTTACATCTCTTACATCGAGCAGGGATGTGTCACTTGAGGTGGGATGTGTTGTGATCCCAAAACCTTTCTCTAAGTGTATGTCGATTCTCTTTCTTTCCAAGTCCCCTCCAGCTCACACCATGCCCACGTGCAAAGACACTGGCATGTTCTGTGAGGCAGTGAAAAGGCTTAGCAGAGATCCAGGCTGGAAGGACCTTCTGGGACTTTTTCTCAAAGGCTATGATCAGCTAAAAAATTCTACTAGTTATGAGAATTGAGACACAATAAGTCATAATTACTTACCAAGGATTTCAGTGTTCATATTCTTAACATGAAATGCTAAAATGCCGAAACAATATGATTGTCTTCAAATCCTCAACTGTGACTCTTCTGTTTCAAGCCCCCAGGCTGCTGAAGAAGATCCAAGCACAGTTGTTCCCTGACTGCTCTGGAAATATTAAACTGTGCTGTCAGTTTGGTGACATTCATGGTGACTCCACCATTACGTGGACTAAAGATTCCAAGGTACTGGCTCAGCTGCAGAGAAGGTAAGGGAGTGTTTCTGAATAACTGGGAGTTTTGGGGTAACTTTGCTATTCATAGGAAGCAAATCTTCTCACAAGGCATTGGTATTGGTCATAGTTTGTGTTCCATCACCTCTCAGCCTGTTCACAGCCAGTGTCACCCAGATTTCAAAAAAATATCAGAAGAAGATTGAACTTCATTTAACCTAGAGAATGGTGGAAATAAAAGCTTCTTAAGGCTATTAACAGGATTCAGCTTTTCCATTTTAATGAAATGAGTTATTTTCCTTGTAGCAATAATGACATTCCAATCTTAAAAACTGTTTGGAATGTTTCAAAAATACAAAGTTAACAAATACAAAGGAAAAAAAAAAAGAGAAAATATATTTCCATCAGAATGCATGGATGAAAAATTCTTCTGAGAAGATGAAAAATTTTGTTGGAAGGATTCTTCTTAGTTGTTGTGTTAAATGGAGAGAAAAAGTTGCATGAATTGGGTAAACTTTCCATTCTGATTATTCTTGTTTTAACTCTTCTGCTTTTGATTGTTGTATTGCAATATCCATTGTAGTATTAATACGTATCATTATCTGCTAAATAATTGTGCTGTATTTTAACAAATAAACAGTGCAGAGAGATCAAATTTATCAGTTTTTCCAGTGATAACAAGTAAAATACATGATAGCCCAAAATGCTCTATTCCAGTGCCCAGGATGACTCTCCTGTCTCTCTGGCAATAGCTGAAGCCAGTTACCAAGACCAGGGAATGTATTACTGCTGCTTGAATAACATGTATGGAAAGGTGATGGCTGAGTTTCATCTGACTGCTGCAGGTAAGCCTCAGTTTACAGATTTGATTAATAATAATGACAATGACAGTTTCCATTTAGAGTTTCTTACTACAAAATTAATTTCTTTGGGGTTTTTTTTGTAGTATTGGAACGTCTCTCAAGTTTTCAGAGTTATGAAGGTAAATATAAAGTGAAGTAGCATTGCATGGCATCAGAGACACGCACACACAGAGCACTGGCAGCTCTTTGGCACAAACACATGGTCCTTGTAGGTCATTTGCTGTGTAACTGTACTCCAGGAGAAAGCTAAGCATGAAGCTTTGGAATGCTTTCCCTGTGTGTTAACTGGTGTTCGGTGACACCTGGCATGTGTCCTGTGCTGCAGCTAAAGATAGTGCCTTGCCATTGGGGTTGTCATTCCTGAACAGCCTGCAGAGATCCAGGCCTTCAGTTGACATGGTGGCTTTTTATTATTTTCCTTGCAGAATTAAAATTAAGCATTTATTTCCTATTGAAATAAAGACAGCATTTTTCATGTAACAGCAGTGTAAAACTTTTAATCAGAGAATTTTAGGTGGAATTAAGGAGTTTACTAATTCTGGCCTTATCTGTGCAGTGTTTCCTCTGTGCATCAGAGAGGAGATAGTGTACAGAGCCAAAACCAGAGGTAAATGCAAAGAGCAGCTGGAGGGACTTCCTTGTGTAGCTCTTTTCTCGTATTTATCTTCTTCACTGATGGTCCTTGAAATGTTATGATTAGAGACACTTGAAGTGCAGTTAGAATTTTTTAGTTTCTCTCAGTGCTTAACTTTTTCTCCCCTTGTCGCTGTTGGGGTGGTCACGACACACGGACAGTGCCTCTTACAAGGGCCAAAAAGCTGTTTATTAAACCAATCAGCCTCTTTTATGCACCTATTGTATGTTATCATTTGTGCTATGGATTCACTGGCTGCTAAACTACTTCAGTAGACTAATTGGCTATTACTAACTACAACATACTACCATTGGCTACCTATAGCATAAGCATTCAAGCATTCAGAAAAGTAACAGGTGCAGATATGTTGCTGTTTTTCTCCTTCTATTGTTTAACTTGCATACTTCTGTTGATACTACATTCTCATGGGTAAAAATGAATTTTTTTTCTTCTCATGGATGTTTCTCACAGTCCCTCTCTAGCTGAAGTAACAGGCCTGAGCCATAATTTTACAAAGGCAGCAAGGCCTTAATTTTATAAGGTTTTACTTAAATGCCACATCCCCTTACAATTTTTTTCCCATTTGAATTAGAGTCATCATTTAAAGGGGTGAAATTGAGAATCTTCCTTGATTTCATCTGTAACAGACTTGTTTGCTACACTGTCTTCACTCCTTATGATCCTGATCTGCCACCTTTCTCCATGCTGCTTTTAGATTGTACAGGCAAGCAGCTGCCTCTCAGGAGCAGGGTCCCAGCCCTCAGTAACACAGGTTGTGCTTCCACTGAGCATTTTTTCCTCCTCTCCAGAGAGATGCATCTGCTCTCCCATTCCCACCCCTCCCTGTGCCTGCAAAGATTCCTGATGTGTTTTAGGTGTGGAAGAAATCGAATTCATGCAGCTGATGTTCAGAGAAGATCCCCTCAGCTCCAGCTACTTTGGTGGGACACTGCATGGAGCAATAATGACAGAGGGGACACACTTTGGCGAGGGGATGCACCGCAGAGCCTTCCGCAGCCGCGTCCTGCAGGGCCTGGCACCTGCCTTCACCCCCGGCCACCCCTGTGTGCTCAAGGTGCACAACGCCCTCACCTATGGCACCAGGAGCAGGGACGAGCTGCTGCAGAAGAACTACAGTCTGGCACTGCAGGTGAGCTGCCCCTGGCCTTTGTAAGCCAGAGTTGTAGGTGAAAGCTGTCCTCATATTCAAACAGATGATCTGTTGAATGTTTTGAGCAATATTCCCATAGGCGTGTCTGTTGTAATACAGGAATGCTATGTCCAAAATACTGCAAGAGAGTATGCAAAGTTATATGCAGCTGAAGCTGAACCCTTGGAAGGCTTTGGAGAAGTACCAGAGTGAGTATAAATATATTTTTCATATATGTATATGCTTGTATATACTGTCCTGGGCCATGGCAGCCCACTGACTGCTAGGACTAAAGAGGAAACCTGGGAATACTTATAGCTCTTTCCTCTTGGTTTAGAGTTGATAGTTGTTCATTCCCTCCCTAAGGTCACTGGCCACTTTTGTCTGTTTCTTACTCCCTCACTGAAAGAGGTCTCTGGATTTTATTAGTTTCTATCCCTTGATTTCAGAATCATTCCAATTTTTCTTATTCATCGCCCTGCTAATAACATCCCCTATGCCACAGTGGAGGAGGAGCTGGTTGGGGAGTTTGTGAAATACTCTGTCAAGGATGGCAGGGAAGTGAATTTCCTGAGAAGAGACTCAGAGGCTGGCCAGAAGTGTTGCACCTTTCAGCACTGGGTGTATGAGAAGACCAATGGGAACTTGCTTGTCACTGACCTGCAAGGTGAGTTGTCTGAGTAGGGGCAATTTTTATCTAGCTTATGTTCTTGTAAGAGGTCATTTGGAAAAGAAAACCAAATCTTACACTCTTAATGGAAGAGTTGTTCTTTGATGTGTACCTTAGTGAATCAGTATGAGCCAAATCTGGCTTTTTGTCTCACCACCCAGAGATTAATGAAATGGCTGCTGAGTGAAAGACTTCAGGTGACAATGACACCCCTAGTCTTCCCCTTTTTCATGTATTTAAATACTCACCAACAATCACTCAGCAGTGGAATGCTCCACATTTGAATCATGGCTAGTTTTGAAGAAATATATTCCTTCAAAAAGAATAGTCAAGAAACACTCTAGTGTTTGCTCAGTGCTGCCTCAGCTCCCATGGGTGTGACTCCTCCTCAGTCCTGCAATGTATTTGGGACAGGGGAAGACAGACCCTTCTTGAACGAAAACAGGAAAAGCTGGAATCTTAGGAAACATTCTATGTTCTTTTACAAGTGAAGGCAGGAAAGTTAGCAACAAGGCGTCTAAACAAGATCCCTGAAGTAATTTAAATGGAGAAGAACAAATCCTAGCACAGGAAACAAGCTGTGCTGTTGATCACCCTGACAGCTGTAAAATAGTGGCATGTGCCTGACTTCTAGAAACTGCTGGTGACACGGGGAACATCTTCTTAACTGGCGTGCTTTAAAAATGCTTTGAAAAAAATGTGACAAATAATTAAAATGAAAAAGGTGACTCAATAAATAACACTTAAGGCCTCCATATGTGATGACTGTCCTAGAAATTACAGTGTAAGCTAAGCTCTGTATTTCCTTGCTGCCTCTCAGGTGTAGGGATGAAGTTAACAGACGTTGGCATAGCAACCCTGGCCAAAGGGTGAGTGAATGTGATTTCTCAGCAGCATGGTTGTGCTTTATTCATGTCTCTTCATGGTTAAATGTGGATGGGGGAGGGTGCACTGGAAATCCATTCTTGCTTTAACTTTAGAAGAAAACAGTCCTCATTTAACTATTTTAACTTCTTTGTGTTCATATTTATGGAAACCTACCTATAAAGGAAACACATTTATTTTGTTTTGAAAGAATGGGTGACCCTGTAGATTTAGTTTTGCTTTTCCTGCATGCCTCCCTTGAAATGGGCTTGTTCAAAGGGCATTTCACAAGTGACACGAAGGATTCTGGTGACAGCAGGTAAGGCTCCTGATGGCACATCAGCTGGAGGAAGGTAGGGCTGAACACACGGGGCCAGCACTGGCTGTAGCCCAGGTAAAAGGCAAGCTGGAATCCCTCCTGCAGCCAGCAGAAGTCCCAGAGCTTTGGGATATGTATTTGTGACACAAGCTTTTGTAAAGACTGTTCTCCGTTGGATTCTGTGTATTGGCTACTTCCCTGATAAACAAGGACAATTGTGAAGGGATTTGATGGTCTCTCTCCCCTTCCTCTCTCAAAACCAGCAATTCTGAGCCTTAACAAATGATTGTCAGGGCATTTCTAGAGCCTGTTTTCTAGTGGTGTTGCAAAGGCTTCAGCTCTTTTGGGGAGACTTAAGCATGTGTGTAAAGATGTAGACCTGTAATATTCTAACTTTAGTCCACTTCTCTTAAGCTAATTAAGGCTTCTAGTTATACCACAGGCCAGCAGAACTGTGGATAGGAGTAGGCAGTGGCTGCTGGACAGGGAAAGGGGATGGAGCTAAGTGCTTTAATTTTGTATTCTCCTTTGAGAATCTGGCAGGAGAAATAAGATCTGATCATGTGTTCAGCTTTTATTCTAAATTGGACCTTGTCTGTATACCTGGGATACAAGAAGAAACCTCACAATATCATCTAAATTATTAAAAATGTGACTCTAGAATATTCTGCAAAAATCCTGAACATTTGCAGGCTGGCATCCATTCAGTTAGACTGATTTACTCTTTCAGCTGTGGATCCAAAGTAAAAGCAGTCAAAATGAATGTACATCATCCTGTTACAAATCAAAGTCATAAATATTTTATTTAAGCAACACTGTTCTCAGGAATCAGAAGATTTATAAAAATGCTCTAGTGGACGTTGTCCAGCTCACTGTGGGAAATTACTCCTATAGAAACACGCATTGTGTTGGGGAGGAGGAAGGAGAAGTGAGGAAGTGAGCACACAATGCAAGCTGTAGTAAGGATCACGTCAGACATTTAGAAAGGAAAAGAATTTCCCTAAATGAGCAACCTCCTGAAAATGTTGAGTGTAATTTTGTTTGTTATTTAGCTAATGGTATTCCTGCAAGATGACAGATTTTTCCTGGTCCCGTATTTTGTTTCCATGATCCTTCCTGGAAAGAAAGACCTCTGTATTAATGTCTGCAGTTGGATTTATAATTCTCTGAACATGGTGGGGGAAAAACAACTAAGTGCCCAGCACTCCTCTGTGTTGCTGGACCTTGCTGCTTTGGGCTGGATGCAGCTGAGCTGCTGAGAGCTAGCCTGGTCCCATGAACGGAGAGCACATGGCCCACTGAGCCAGAAATGCAGAGTGGGATTGGCGTGGCTTCAACTGTGCTGGCAGAGGGGACCCAGAACGGATCTCTTTTGTACTCCTGAACAGAGTCTGCAGTGAGTGCAGGAAGGAATTTTGATCTTTTGTCCTTGGTCTGTGTGTTTTGCCAGGGAACTGAAAAGCAGAGGAGCCCAAAGCAGAGTGGTGTGGCCCAAAGCAGTGTGTTGCCCGAGCTGCAGTGCAGTTCTGTCAGGAGAGGGCGAAGCTGACCTAGGAACGCCTGGGAAACATTTTTAATGTGGCCACAGCGCCCCACCAGAGCCAGGCAAACAAGCCTTTAAATCTACTCTGTAGCTTCTCTGGCAAATGGAAACAAAAATAACATAGCACAGTGCTTAGCTCCGGGCACGCCGTGAGCAGAGTAGGACTGTGCACAAGGGCCCAGGGATTTACCCAGGAATGGTGCACACAAAGGAAGAAATCAGGAGCACGGTAACCCATGGTTATGGTCATTAACTGGAGTGCTGGTTGCCACGTCTGGATCTGAAAGTCTGCCTGGTTCCAGGGCACTGACAAGTTTAGCTTTACTCCACATGGTAACAAGAGGAGAGTTTAAGCCTGAGGACAAACCCAACATTTCCCCTTCAGATTTAAGGAAGATTTAGTTTGGTTCGGTTTGGTTTGGTGCTGGATAGAAGAGATTCTCTTGCTGAGGGCAGGTGTGTTTGCCTGTGGAGCTCTGTTCTGTGGGTGTGTCTGGCATATCCACCTACACAACACATACCTGTGAGCTCTTGTGAGCAGCACAGTAAAGTCTGAAGTCTGATTTCTCCAGAGGAGCAAGAGAACCATTGATGATCCTGCTGGACTCCAGGATATAGTCTTGAGGTAACAATGACAGTCCTCTTCAACCTCCTTTGGTTAAACAAACACACAGCTTACTTGGAGAGGAGAGAAAAATCCCTTTGAGGTTCACCTGCTGTTCAGAGCCAGCTGAGTGGGGTCTCCAGAGCAGGGCCTGTCTGTCTGCAGGAGCCTGACCTTCTCAGAGCAGCAGTATTCTCTTTAGCACTCTGCAGTTTGCCTGAGGAAGGAGGTTTTCTGGATGCTGGGAATGAGCATCCTCTGTTTATTTCAGTACCAAATCTTGTTTGGTTGGTTTTGTGTAGTGACAGCTCACGGTTCACCTCTGAGAGAACTGGATGTCCAGCAAACCAAGAGAAGAGGGTAGATCAGGCACTGATTAACATTAAAAAAGGAGAGGAGAACACTGTCCTTTCTTCTCCCTTCTCTATCCTGAGAATTTAACCAAAATTAGTCCTTTGAAGAGCAGGTGCACCTTTTAAAATAAGCTGATGTAGCTAAAAAAGCAGGCCCTGGGAGGACTGTCAGCAACCAGAGGCAGTGTGAGGAGAAGAGGGGTTACACGTGCCCTGTACCTCTCATGGAGGGAGGTACAGTGGCAACTTGGGAACTGTGGAGGCTGGATGGGACTGCCTTCCTCAGGAACATTCCTTTCTTCCTTCCCCAAGGGGCTTGAATCCTTGAGATCCTGTAGGCAGCCAGGGGAGGGGAGCAGCATAGCATGGAAATGATGTATATGTTTAGATGGAAACAGCTTCTGGTTCTGACAACACCTCGTGCAACAACCATGTCTCTTTGTGGTGGCCAACAGAACACAGAGAATGCTGTAGCATGGGCTTCATTTGTGTGTCCATGAGAAAGGCAGCCAGCAGACAATTTTATTCTCAACTAAATGCCATGAAAGACAGTGCCAGGACCCAGCCCACAGAGCTTTGCCTCTAATGCTTTCCCCGCTTCTGTCACCACTTGTGAACTGGTTCCCCTCGCTACCCAATGACCCAGTCTGACTTTCTGTGAGAGTCAGTGCTTCTCAAGCCAGCATGGGTAGAAGAGACTTGCTTAATGTTTTCAAGTTGCTTGTGAGCCAGCAGTCATACTCTGCCTCCCTGTGCTGAAAATGAATCTTGAAAACTCATTTGGCTTTTTTTTTCCTTTGTTACTACAGATACAAGGGGTTTAAAGGCAACTGCTCCTTTTCCTTCATTGAGCAGTTCAGAGCCCTCCACCAGTGCAATGAGTACTGTGAGATGCTAGGGCTGAAATCTCTCCGAACCACTCACCAAAAACAGAGGAAAGCAACATCCACTAAAAGCAAAAATCTGCCAAACTCATCAACGGTAAAGAAAATGGTGCCCAAGAAAGCAAGAGAACATAGAGACTTCATTTCTTCAGAGCACTGAGTCTCACTGTTCCATCTTGTGAAACTACTCTTGAGGACATAGAGCAGTGACAGGCACCAGTGACCTGAGGGGATAACTTAAGTCTTTTGCCTTTTGACATTGTTTTGGAATCATCCTGATGCTGATGCCAGCAACAAAGGAAGGAGCTGATCCTGCGCTCTTGGTGCCTGAGACTAAGCCATCTCCTGGATTTTCTTACAACCCTCTGTGGCTTGGTATTGGAGAAGAACATCTTCTCTGTGTCTACATCCATGGCCTGTGGGTTCAGCTGCTATGGAAACATCAATATATTTAAGAAGCCACTTACAAGTTTTGCACAGTACTCAGGCTGCTATAGAAAAATTGTTTTCTCTCCTAGATTTTTGCATATCGTAATCCTACTATAATCCCACTCTTGTAATTTCTTTCTCCCACTTACATGCCTTGTATTAAAAGACAAAGCCATTCATGACTGGACATACATGTCTTCCAATCCACCCCCAAATCAGCATCTTTATGGTCTTCACAAAGTGATGCCATCAGCTTAAAGATGGTCAACTTGTGTGATTCTCCATAAAATTCCTTGCTTTCCATGCAAGATTCTTGAACCTACACCCCTATGTGATAGTGCTGTTGTGCTTGCACTGATCATGTTGAAGGACAGGTTTGGGGTCTGCATGTGGCCCAGACACCTTCCTCTGCAATAACCCATTTCATCCAGAGGGAATTTCAGCACCTGGAAGCAGTTTCAGCTGAGTAAGTGCAGTGACAGAAACCCTCCTGGCTGCGATGTTGGTATCACATCGAGGCTGGGCATCCTGGGCTCCCTGCACGGTTAAGGGAGGACTTCCAAGTGGAATTGAGAGCAAAGTGCAGGTCAGCTGAAAACCAAACATTTGGAATAGATTGGATTAACTGTGCCAAAAAGGGTCTGTGTCTGTCCATTGAGGGCAAAGGAGGCAGGGTTGAACAGACATCTGCAGTTTCATTTCCTGCTGGGATGAAGTTCTCTGGGGTAGTTCCAAAGCATTTGAGATTTTAGTAGTTTTCTGCTAACTGATGTGCAGGAAACCAACTACTGCAGAACTCAGTGTTGATGTGAAGTTTTTCAGACGATAGAAATGGATCATTTTACCTATTCTTTCACAGTTTTTAGTGCTTTAAAAACCATTGAGCTGCAGTGGTGATGTTTTTCTAAAATCTGAGGCATTTCAGTGTCTATGCCCATATTCACAAAACATTTGACACATAACTCTTAAGTTGATAATTTTTTTTCCAAAAGATGCCTGTGTTTCTTAGAATTTTTTTGCTCGGTGGAAACTGGGCTTCTCAGTCCCTTTTGAAGTAGAACCTTGGGTACATTTGGAAATGTCACCTGAGTGTTCAAGAAGTCTTCATGGTAGCAAAGGGTGAATCAGAGTCCATCAAGGGGACAGCTTGAAATCCAGGACACAGTGCAGGAAGTCACTGTGGACTCTGAGTCCATCTTCAGAACTTAAATAACTCCCTCACTTACTGAGAAAGACAGTAGGTATGGAAAGCAGTCAGCCTGGGCCTGAAATATGAGTCTGGAGTGCAAAAGAATGTTCTCTAAAACTGGAAAATTGGAAAACTTGTAACCAGAACATCTGCAGTGGTTTCAACCTCTGCAGAAGAATAGACCTTTGTCATGCAAGTTTGGTTATTCTTCACATTTCCAAAGGGCAAAAGCCAGACTGCAAGTGTCAGGGTGTGATTGTGTGCCTGGTCTTTGCTGAACAGACTACTGCCACTTGTGATCCCCCTTCCCCAGTCATTGTGCATACATGTGTGACCCCAGGGCTCCACAGGAGGCAGCTTCAGGAGACAGCTGATGTATTTGAATGCTGTGCCTTGAATAGTTACCACTGGAAGGAGGCATCAGGTAGAGGGAGAACCCCATGAAAAAACAGGCAATATGATTCCCAATCCTTTCCTTCTGTGACATAGCAGGAGAGGTTTGTATGCAGTTTTTACTGGAGGAGCTTTCAGTGTAACTCCTGCAGTTTGACCTCAGACAACCCACCAGTGAACTGCAGGAATGCAGATCCATCATGCCATAATTTCTTTTTTTCTTATGCTCAAAAAACTTTAGTGTATATAATTCTTGTTTGCATCTTGGGAAGGTCATGTTGCTCTACAGTAAAAGCCTCAGTACAAAGCTTCTCATTTTTGAGCACAGTAAAAGCGAGAATTAATCTGCAGTGCTCTCCTGCCATAGAGCACCAGGGAATGTTGGTAACTGTGTTGCCACATGGACATTTGACTGAATTTTTAAAATGGTTTTCCTTTAATAACATCACAAACAGAAGCTGGGAAGCCTGCACAGGCATTCCATAATAGATCCCTAGCAGTGGAGATTCGTGTTCTGCATCTTGGTAGGAGTCAGTGATGTAGAATAGGCTGTGATGACATTGCAAATCGTAGAGCTAGTCCAAAATGCCAGCCCTAATCTCCACTCCTTCTGTTGATATGGATACTGTGCTCAGGCAAGGAACAGACAAGGCTTGCTGAAGGGGAGAAACAATAGATGCTTTTCAAATCAAAAAACTTGTACAGGCTCCCCGGAGAGCACTGCTGCGTGGGGAAGGAAAAGAGAGCCTTCCTTGCCTTCTCAGCCCAAGGCTGTGGAGAAAAGTCACTGCTGTGAAAACAGGATACACAGGGCCTTGCAGACACCCCACTTCTGTTTTCCTCCTGCAAAGGCATAGAAAAGTTGTGAACAGCAGGAGAGTGTTGGCTTTGAAATCCTAAGGTTGCTTGTTTTGCAGCAGTGGCAGAGCAGTGTCACTGGATACTATATGGTTGATACTTCGTGGCATTACAGGTGCTCAATCTGTGCCACAGGGTTTGGATTTGGCCCACTACATCAGTCTTTCCAATTCATTTTTCTGATCCTTGCAGACAAGGGACAGGGTCTGGCCTTATGCTGTGGGTCAGCCCAAAACTCTCCCTTTGCAACTTTTCACTAAGGACCTGCACCCTTTTTTTTGTTTCTACAGAGCTAAAAGCTCAGTACTGACCCATATTCTTGTTCTGAAAATATGCAGTGAGAAGGCATTTGGTGTTGTGACAGGGGCATCTAGGATCAGGTGGTGAGAGCTGAGAATTCTTTTAAAAACATCTAGACTGGAACTGAGTTTTAATATAACACACTATAGTTCTTCCATGAATTTCCTGCAGTACACATTGCTAATGACTGTTCCATGGCAATAAGTAACAGAAGAAAAGAAGGTTTAGGGAAGAAAAATAAGTAACTCGTTGAATATGTTCTTTTGGAACCCCTGTGTAGTAAAATTGGTTGCACATGGAAACAGTTTAATCCATAAATGATAAATATCATGTACTCCTCAAGGCTTTCTTCCAGCAGGACTCCGTACCTCACAGCCATAGGAAGCTTCCCATTCCATATGCATGCTGGGTTACTTAGAACTAGAAGTCAGGAAAGGTGAAGTTTGGAACACATTGATGAATATTAAAGTTACCGCTTCCCTTGCAAATCAGATCACAACATCCCGTGAGCCTAAATCTTGGACTGTTCAGTGGGATTTAGGCACCTCAGTGCCCTGCTGGTACCTGGCTTTCATTAGGCCTTTGAAATTTCCTATAGATTATGCCTATTCTTTACAATAGTGTTTAGAAGAATTTCTGTGAGGAAATTGTGACCATTCCCAAAACAGGAGGTTTAGAACATAAGTGCATGTGTCAGAGTATGGATTTCTCCCAATTTCTGGTGCTTTTGCCTCTAAAAGAAGCAGCAGAGTCATCCTGCTGTACATTTACTACGGTTGTTTATTCCTCAGCACATTGGGAAGATGCACTGCCAGAGGTCCCAAACCTTTCTGACCTGATGCCTTGTCTGCCAGGAACTATTTAGTGTGATAATGGCGTTTGATAGACTGGACACAAACACCATTGTCACACTCCACAGCTCTGGGAGCAGGTCCTTAGCCCATGGAAGGAGTCATGGATGCACACTGCAGACTTCAGCAGAGGGGGTTTCAAAGACCTGCAAAACAGAGACAAGACTGGGTTTGTGCATATTTACATGTGGCACAAGGGGATTCTCACAAGGAGGTGGGACACAGGATCCTGAATTGCTTTGAGGTGAATAGTGTGTCTCAGCTAGCCATGGGAATGTGATAGCTAAGTGGCTTTGAGTGCCCTTGCAGACAAGGGAGATGGACAGCACCTGGAGAAAGTAAACTGTGCTATTCTAGAGACAATTTTCTGAGGACAGGGATAAGTCATACCTGCAAGGGCCCATGTCTTCCTCTAATTGGTGGAGACAGCCCAGAATCAGCACCAGACTTTTATAGCTATGTTGGACCTGAGGAATCACAATGCTGGAGATTATATTTGATTTTCATGTACTTGTTTTTAGCAGCATTTTTAAGTAGCCCACATACAAGACAAGCCAAATTGGTCTGTACTCCTGGTCCCACTGCCCCTGTGCTATTCCATGCATGTTCTTCTGGGACACATCAGCACTTGTGCACCAGGGAATTAAGCTCTAGGATCCATAGCTGTGGTGCTTATCTCTGCACAGAGTATTTCTCTGTGTGTTTAGCCTGCTAGCCAAATAACATTTCTGCATACTCAGTGAGTAGAAAACATCCCATAAAAGATCCCATGGACCTAAGGAGTGGATTAAGAGCACACAAACATGCTGCACAGGAATTTGTAACCCATGGAAATTCTGTTATATGCCATCATCACATCTGAATGCTGCAGAGAGGCAGAGAAAACAGAGAAGGAGGAGCACAATTCATGTGAGAAAAAGGAAATTCTCCAGGAGGAAAATGGAGGAGGTTAGAAACCAGGGCTGGGATGAACAGCAGTAGCCTTTTTTTTGTAGCTACTGAAAATTGAACTTTCTGTCTCAAAAGAGAATCCTCTGTGGACTGGTTAGAAGCCCCTTGGGAGGGCATGCAGTTGTCTTTTTCTGCCAAGAGGTGAGAATGGGATGTCTTGCTGTAGTGCTTTTCAACTACCCTCTCGTTTATTTTTAAGCTCAGAAAGGCATTCCCATTTTACATACTGGGGAGAATTTGCTGCCCAGGTGTAGTAAACCCAGACTCTCCAATAGTCTTCTGGATCTGGTTCTGCTTTAGCAACAGAGTGTTAAGGAAGTGAAAGCCCTTAAAAAAGCTCATCCTCTGAGAACTCCTCCCTGGGCTTAGCCTTTTCATCAATCTCTTTTTGTGCAGGGAGCACAGGGCTCACAAATTAGCCCACAGCAGCAAATGTCGAAGTGCCCACAGAGAAGTGACAGGAAGGCACCCAGATGAACTGCTGCCCACCTGTAATGACATGCCTGAACCACCAGCCTGCTATTCACTGTGTAACACGGGTCTCCTCACCAATGATCTAACTTTTTCTCTTATCTGGATCTTTCCCAACTGTAATACAGTTCAACCAGTGTTGATAGTCAGGGCAGACTTAGTAGGGCTCTGGATCATTTTAATTCCTGATTAACATCTAATCAAACCTCAGGGAAGGGTTTGTGATAACTCAGAACCCAGCTTCTACTGCCAGCTCTTGGCACTGAGTGCCCTTGGCTGGTGGACAGAACAGTAGAGAAATGGACCTTCACTGTTTGGTTACCAGATCAGGCTGTTTCATTTCCCTGATGTGATTATCACAACAGTAATAATCTGGCATTCCCATCCCTGCCATGAAAGCAAGCCTAGAAATGCTTGGGAATGGCTGACATGCAAGGGATTTTCATGTTCCACTGATTGTGTCTGTGTTTTGAGTTTGTAGTGCTGCAGTGGGACAGAGCTGGGCATTTGAACACACACACAAAACAGGCAGATGTGCAGATCCACAGGTCAGGCTCTTGTGCAATTCCAGCTATGAAAGACACGTGAAAGGAGAGGAGCTGCAGCACACCCTGAGCATCACATGGCACTTTGGAATTAATGATGGCAAAGACCCAGTCATGCCAGAACATTCTGTCAGGATGCAGCTGTATCCCTGAGGCCCACAAGGCTGGTTTTGGTAAATGTGCCTATGCTACAGCTGGTGAGAGTGAGAAATGAATGCCACAGGGATAGAGGTGCTGTACCTGGCTTTCTAATTCACCTGTGTTGGTGTCTTCCCTTACCTTTCCTCATACACATTTTACTCAGCTTTCTCTCTGCAGCAGAGGGGAAGGATCAGGCAAGATCCTGTTAATGAGGAAAAGCCTGGTAATCCTGTACAGAGCAGGAAAGCCCAGCAACCCTGGCAGAAGGACTTGACTTCACTGCAGCACATGTAAAGAGAAAACAAGGCAGCTGATGCCTCTGCAAACGGGCACTTTATTGTCCCACAGTTACATGGAAGCTTCCAGCAAATAAACAGGAATATTTCCAAGTCAAAAGATAATGTAAGAAAGAGAAATGACCACTAGTTTTTAGTACTGCAAGGGAAAAAAACCCAAAACAATGGGAAAGTTACAGGGAGAAAGCAAAGCATAATCATCAGAGAAAAATGCCCTTTTTGCTTCTCTTCTGCTGAACATGTTTAAAGAACATTATTGGGATGTTCCAATGCAGAGGAGCATTGTGGAGAACAAGAGGCTTTTCAAGCGGGTTTTTAGAGATGGGTCACAGAACTTGTCCTTCCCATATAGCCAGATCTGGAAACATTCCTGTTCCCACCAGGAAGTCCATCAGCTCCCCCACCACCCCATTTTTTAAAAACAATAAACGTTCAGGGTGGTTTGCACTGCCCTAACAAAAGCCTAATCTCTTTCCAAGTGCAGGTAGAGATCCCTACGTCCAAGACATTAAATCCTCTTAAACTACACAGATGAGCCCTGGGCATGTGTGGATATTTTGGTATGCTGAAGTGCCTAGTGCTGAAAATCCACCTGCACTATTTTATTTTTGTTAATATCTTTTAGCATTTCCTTTTTCTCACATGAATTGAGCACAGGAAGACACTTACCATCGGAGACAACAGCCAAAGGATCCTCTGGTGTGTTGTTAGAGCTTAGCAGAACCGAGATTCTCTCACAGGACGTTTTGCTGACTGACTGTACTCAAATCTTTGGAGTCCTGGTTTCTTTTCTGAGTTCCCAGCAGTGGGCAGCTGCTGCAAGCCTCTGCTTCCAGTGGACACCTTTCCCTCTCCCTTTATGGGATCCTGAGGTTTTAAAGTAAACAATTCATTCTTGCTCTGATAAGTCATATTAAAATATTGATCTGGGGGAGGGAGATGACCCTTGCTGCACTGAGCCAGAGTCACCTTTAGTCATACTAAAGAACAGAAAAAAAGCCCCAAGACCTCAATTTTCTGTGTTCCTTCAGAGAGAGCACATGTGGGGAGGGAAAAATGCAAAAGATAAGGGGGTTTCAGCTCCTTGTTTTGCTGAACCCTGAGATGGAGTGTTTACTCTGGCTGCGTATTAATTGCTTACTTGTGCCACTGAGATTGATTTCATCTCTTTCTCAGGTCACAGTGCTCATCTCATGTTCACTGCTGGGGCTTGCTAATCGTTTTTCTTTCTTAAATTTTTATGTACTGTCTGCTCTGTGTGGGAGTTTTCAGACTGTACTTTTCAGCACACCTAGGAGGTAGGGGGAAAGCCTGGCTTTGGTTGCACCTGCCTAAACACCACTGGAAAGCTCAGGAATGGCACACACCTCCCAGGTCCTCATCCAACAACGAGACTGTTGCATAAACCTCCACATTTAGGGCCTGATGAATTTAACTATTTTGGGGGAAGGCTAAAATAGGATTTGAACCTGAGATTTTCTCTGAACATAAAACAAAGTCACATCTTGGGTATTAGAACCTTTGCCAGTTAACTATCAGGTGTTTCATCGCTTACTTCCATTACCATACATCTGTTCCATTAGAACATTTTGGAAGAGTCTGAAGTAATAGCTCGGGGGTTTAGGAAGCAAAGTTTTCAATATAAATACCTCACAAAAGTGAGGAAACAGGTTACTTTACTGATTTTGGCTGGATGTTTCCATCCAGCAGCAGAAAACCACCATGAAATGAAATCAAATCTGGAAAACATTCTGTCTCGCCCTCTCCTCCTTACACCTCTTTGTTACCAGCTGATGACACATCGTTTTTGTTTAAGGCCATCTTGGACTGCAAATCTGTCATGGCAAGAATAATCTACTGTTTCCTAAAATGTTGATTTCTAATCCCAGTCTTGTTATGCAAACAGTAATTCCTCGATTGGGACTGGTGCATGCACACAGTGTAAAGATGACAGAAATATTACTACTAGTACTACAGAGTCTGCCCTAGTAGTAGAACAAGGTTTGGGGAAAGTAGGTATCTCAACATGAGCTGTACAATTATATCTGCATCCCATGTGCAAACTCCTTATGCTACTCAAAGTATGGATGTGCATTTGAAGTCTGCAGAAGGTATCTGACAATTTGCTTAATCAGAAAAAGAGGACAAAAGTCCTCAGATTAAAAAAAAAAACAACCAACCCAAAACCAAGAAGCCACATATTGTCCAAAACTAGCAGAGAGAAACTAAAATGTGCTACTTTTAATCACAGTGGAAACACCACTTACTTGATATTTTGTGGGTTGTGTTTCTGGGGGAAAAAATAAGCAGTTTCCCTCAAAATGGGGCTCTGCAACTGTAGGTGAAGCACTGGTCACTCCACAGGGAGCCTGGGGAAAATCTGGAACTGCCTTGCAACATCCAGTACTGCTGCAGACTGGTTGGGGTCCAGTTCTCTGAAATGAAATGCCAAAGTATTGGGAAATTCCTGGAAAAAGAAAAGGAACTGGTTTGTTTAAATGTTACTAAAGGTGACACAGGGACAGATAATGCAACGTATGTCGCACATGCACCTTAGGGCCAGATTCTTCCCTTGGAAATATGTAGCTATGACCCCAAGCAAAATCACCTAACTTTGAAGTGCAATCTAACTTTGAGGCTGGCACTGCTCAGAGCAGAGGACTGAGTCCTGTGATCCCCAAAAGCCCCTTCCAGCCTAAATTATTCTGTGCTTCTATTTTATAAGCAGTGCTCCTGGTGAGTAAGGTGTCACTAGACAAAGAACATGATTTGATCCACACAAAAGTTCTTTCTTCTCATTTTTCTTATATACAATGTGGAGGATATTTTGAGGGAAATGGAAATCACAGGGATGGTGTCTTTTCTGTGTGGAAACAGTGGAAGAACAGCTTCAAAACTGAAGGAATAGCTGCAGGGTTAAAAAAATGAGCTGCGTCTTTGTGGCTTTACTCCAGCACATAATCAATACTCTTCAACTGATTTGGGGCTGGCTGTTTCATCCATGGAAAAATCCTGTCACGGTCCCACCAGCCGTGGACATAGCTCTCTTGGCTTAAACTTCCAGACAAAGCTAGGTCAAAGATGTAGGAGAGAATCTTTTATGGAGAAAAATGACACCTATCCAGCAGTGGAACTGAATTTATCCCTTTGCTTTCTTAATGTCAGTGATTCTATGCTGACTCACATTGCTTTTTGATATGGCTGTATAATTTTTGAGAGGATGTTGCTACAGGGATTCTTGGGCTCCGAGCAGACAAAGGTGGTGGTTACCAACTTATCCTAGAGTACTGCAACATTCAAGGGGCATATTTGCTGCAATTTCATGGACAGAGGTAAGGGCAACGAGTGCTGGGACAGCTCAGATCCCAGAGGAGAAATGCTGTGATCCTTGTCAGTCAATGGCCACTGGTTAAAGATTACCTGTGCTGGTCACTCTGACTGCTGGGTAGAGAAAGATTAACTCAGAGCAGCAGAAAGTTGAGCAAAGGTCTTTAACCTGGAAGCCATGATCTCTTCTGATTTATGCTGGGGCTCAGTAAACGAAATTGATTTGAGTTTCCCAATCATCAAACTCATTACATCAGTTCTGGATTGCCCTGGCATTTTCTGTAACCATTCTCTGCAACAGAGGGAATCTGGGTAAGGATTATCTTCAGATTAGGAGAGTAAATTCTGGCTGACAATCTATCCTCCATGACATTGTTGTTTCCCCAGCTAAATGGTAGTGGGCAGAATTTAAGCAAATTTGCTGTAAGCAGAAGGCTAACACATAAAACTTTTAATTACCAGTCCCTCAGGGCAACTCCCCTTCCCCCAGAAGACCTGCTGGCTCTGCAGATGGGTGTGCTGGGCACACCAGAGTGTGAGGGATGCCCTGGGGTGGCTTTGAGGGAGCACTTCCATCTCTGTTAGTGTCCCTTCAGCCACACCTGAACCATCAGACAGGGCACAATGTGGGGCTCAGATGCACATGAGGATAAGCAACTTTATTAATTTTTTGGCTCTGTAAGTAAAAACCCTGTTTAAATCCATTTCTCAGAACTTGAAGAGACTTTGGAGACCTGAACTCTGTCAGTCCCTAGTGCAGTCTGTGCTCAGGGCTGAGGGTGGTTCTGCTGAGGGGCCCTGTGCCCTGTCCCTCTGTAAACCCAGCCCCAGCACCAAGGCCTGGAGGAGGTCTGAGGCAGAGTTTGGGGCAGGGTGGACAGGGCACTTGGTGCCCTTGGCCTGCTGCAGCCAGCTGTAATTAACTGTTATTTGTTTTAATGCAGTGCTGCAGTCCAGCAGGGAGCAGTCCCAGCGTGGCTCCTGTGTCTTAGGAGATGCCTGTCAGCATCTCACACAGGTGCTAGTTTTGCTCTTTTGACAAAAGCAAAAAATCAGTTTGGCTCCTTGAAAAATCATGAAGATAAAGTTTTTATATTGGTTTTATAACTCCATGCTGTTGTTCTACCCTGCCCTGGCCCAGTGGTGACTGGAGGAGCTCCCCACAGCTATCCTGGCCACCAGAAGGGCTTAAAGTCAGGGCCCAGAAGTAGCCAAGATAAGGCCAGTTAAACCCAGACAGGCACAGGCTGGACACTTGGCTTTCCTTTTCTGTATTAATCTGCTCCTAATCCACCAGTTACACAGAGAAACAGTGCAGCTGTGATGGCAATGTTTTGGAGACAGTGGTGACAAAAGTAATAAAGAATGATCCATCAAGTGTTTTGTGGGACATTGCAGGCACTTTCCTTGCTAAATGGAAACTTCACACAGATTTCATATTTAGTCTAATCTGTTTTACCAACTCGTTTAACCACTCTGTGTAGCATGAAATTGCATTTCTCATGGCTTTTCCAGTCCTGTTTGCCATGGCTCTGCTGAATCAAAGCATTTTTCACAAAATCCTGATTTCAAGACCTCAAAGAATCTGCTATTTTTTTTCCCAATCTGTCCCTGTGAGTAATCCAAACCAACAGGTTAAGTTGGTGCAGGTGCTGAGCATCAGGCATCGTTAGGTATTCAGAGATCATTTTGAGTGAAAAGAAGAACTAAATTGGGACAATTAACTGTACAGGCTGTATAAACAAGCGTGAGAGTTCTACAGGTGTTCAGGCATACTGGAATCTTAATTAGGATCAGGTGTGAGGGTGGCTCAGGGATTCTGTAACAATTTTTTAGTCTAAAGTGAGTCTCCGTGTGGTGAGGACTTCAGAACTTGTTCTGCCACGCTGGAGAAGCTTACCCATTGCTTTGGATATTAAATTTACTGGATAACAACAGCTCTGGAGTTCCTGAGACTGCTCTTCTAGACTGACTCGCCTGAGAAACTTAAAACTGGCAAGTAAGTGGATCTCTAATTTGTGGTTGGAACGAGATGACTCTGAGGTTCCTGTACTTGGCAATTAAAATAGGTGGTATTGTTCCTTGGCATGTATTAGATTTGGTGAACTTTATAGAATGATTATCTGTGGGGAAATGTGCTTGATCAGAAAGAAATTGCCAGAAAACTTTTCCCCTGCCTGCCAGCAGCTTTGTACTCTCTGAGGATGGCTTAGGAATAGAAAAACAGAAAGGAAAAAGGGGGTGGTTAGTGAATCAGAGGTGATCTCGTGTTTCAGCCTGTGGATGATCAAGGGTGCTGTTGTCTGGATCCTGGACACTTCTGCCTATTTTGTGCTCCAGGGCTTTTTCAAAATCAGCTCTTGGAAATCAGTAGGTTTGCACTGTACTCACTGAGCAGTGTGGCACAGAGCCCCCAGAAGTATTTAGCTGAAGTGTAATCCCAAATACTGTGTTATAAGTTAAGGTATTCATGTCCCAGCACTTTAGAACCCTCATGTGATGTTTGTACCAGCTTCTACAGCTTCAGCGTATGAGAAACAGGACCAGTGTGGACACTGGAGTCCCAGTAACTGGGACAAGAGGTTGCTTTCTCCCCGTTTTGGGGAGTCCTTGGCAGGAGCTCTGTCACTGCAGGGTTAAAGGGTGGCTGCAGAATGCCCGGTGTCACCGGGCACGCACTCGGGGTGTGCTGTGAAGCAGCGGGAGGGCTGGGAGCCGTGCAGGCCATGCTGTGTTTCCAGGCGGTTTCGGAGTGCTCAGGGGGCTGAGGCAGAGCAGCACGAGGGCCGGGCTCGTGTGGAGCCTTGCGCTGCCCTGCGGGTTGTGGCACTCGCCTGCTTCACGGGGCCAGGGTGACCTCGCAGGCTGCTGGCTCACTGCTGCCCCGGGCAGTGAATTCTCCTGCGGGGAAAGGGCTGGCCACAAAGCTTCAGGGCATGCGTTGGGTGGCTTTAGAGAATAAAGAACAGCCTCTCCTCTCCCTCGCTGTGAAAACAGACACAGTCACTAACCTGGTGTTCCGTTCCGCCTTTGTTCCGCACACCGTGGAGATGTCACTGGGCAAACGGGGCTGGCCAGGGCTGAGCGGGGCTTAAAACGACACAGGTTCTTGCTGGGTGGGGAGGGGAGGAGTGCCCAGCTCTGTAAGGAAGCTTCGGCTGTCTTTAACCACTAGGAACTGCATGCACGACCCGCCTGTGTAATCACATACTAGTTCAGCTCACCAGAGCTTAAAATCGACTGCCATAGCCTCAGAAAGGTTTCCCAGTTACACAATGTTGTCCTCAGAATACAGTTAAAAGAAAAATTATTTTGAGAATTTCTTTTTGTGTTTCTTTTCTTACTGTCTCACAGTGTTAGTAGTATTAGTGTTTGAGAGAGTTTGCTGGTTAAATGAATTTTCTTCTTTATTATTTTTATTATTTTCTTTTTTGTTTTTTAATGGAGAAATGAGATCCAACAGTGAAATGTAATCCTTTTGGTTTGTG
>JACBWW010000108.1:172171-270562 GCA_020086605.1 Lanius collurio
CGGTAAACGCGTACCGCGTACGGTAAACGCGTACCGCGTACGGTAAACGTGTACCGCGATCCGCGTACGGTAAACGTATACCGCGATCCGCGTACGGTAAACGCGATACGCGTACAGTTCCGTGATCCCGTACGCAGTAACACCACCTGCAATTCACATATGGTAATTATTTTTTATTTTTATTTCGGTTCAGCTTGTTGTTTTGATGAAAATGGTACTATTTTGACCATCTGCCATTCTTCCTCAATGCAGGAATGTCAAGTAGAATACATCCTACATACCCATTCCCTCTCCCACACTTTTCTCCCCAGCCAGTAGCACCACAGGTTTCACTTTTAATCCAAAATTGACAGCTTCACATTTTTCATGGAAAATGCCTTTACAGACTGAGTCACACTTTCCACCTTTTTAGAATGTGCTATTTCCCCTCAGTCAGTTTTCTCAAATTCCCAATCTGGTACGTATGGGCTGTCTTTGAGATGCGAACGCAGGGCTGCAGGCAGGCTGAAGTGACGCACACTTAGGGCTGTGTTGCTGCCGTTCCACTCCTGCTTTGAGTCACGTTTTCTGCTCAAGCCGAAGGACAGGTTACACCTCCCCTTGGAAGTGCAGTAGAGAGCCAGGTTGAGTCTTTGTCCTCAGACAGCCACGGAGGACTAATCCTGCTTCCACACTGATCCATGGCCACGTCCATACGCATCCTGCAAAGACAGTGCCCTACTCACCTGTGCCCAAGCGACAGTTCAGCCATGGGCCTCAGCCAAGACCCTGGCTGTACTTTGGGGCATTTTGTGCATGCTTGAGATTTACCTGGGCTAGGTGAAGGGAGGATTAAAGAGCCACGGCCTGGCCAGGAACAGCTGAGAATGGAGTCAGTTGTTGCACTGGAAGTAGATCTGTGTTGCGAAACACAACCATCCATCAGGAGTTCAGAGGGGGTGCCACCAGTACCTGCCTTCAGAGTGGCCTCAGAATGTCCTTGTGCTCTCCCACCTTGGCTGTGAGGCTGTTCCTCCCTCCTACCTGTAATAAAAAACTTGTGTTTGCACTTCGGGAAAGAATTACAACATGGTTTAAAAATACTGTTTCCTGAGGGAGCTGATGAAACAGCGCTCCCCCAGGAGATGCCTTGGGACAGCAGCAGGGCAGGATGGGTCCCTTGCGGCAGCTGCAAGGTTTAATGACCACATTTAATGACCATGTGCTCACCTGTTCCTCCTCAGCCAGCCTGGGCAGGCCTGGCCTCTGGGGAATAACCAATAGGTGACTCAACTAAACAACAAAGCACAAAGCATCACCCTGCAGAACCACAGCCCTCCCTTTCCACCCGCCCCCAGCCCCTTCCCCAGTGGTGGCCATAAGTTACCAGTAACAAGGGTACCTGTTAAGTAGTGGAAGAAATTGTGATTCTTTAGGTTCCAGAGGTTAAGGCACCTTCCAGGTAGAGTTGTGTGCCAGTCCTGGGAATCCCAAGAGAAGCTGGGAAGAGGCGAGGGGAGTGGCAGCAGCTGTAGTCATTCCAAGCAGCACTTACCTGTGCATTAAGGAATTTTTTCTAAATAAAGGTTTTCCCGTGACTAGCCAGGTAGCAAATGTTCCCTGCTGGAGCACAGGTGGAGGAGGGAGGAGCTCTCCAGTTGGTGCTGTCCCACTGCAGGAGCACTGTGGCCTTTCCGTGGTGTGTGCAATGGCTGTGCACTGGAACTGCTCCCTAGAGAAACAAAAATAAAGCAAATCCCTCTTAGAAGAGCAAAAGCCACGCTTTTGCCATGACCCCTTCCCAGCAAAATGTAAAGAACTGGGTAACCCCCCCACCTTGTCCCAGCAGGCTGTGACTCGTCTCTAGCCAGAGGATAACACAGCTGAAGGCTTGAGAGGACTCAAGGTGTCCTCCCGGCACCTGCGGTAGTGAGCAGAGCTCTTGTTGGCAGTAGCTGATATGTTTTGGTCTACACGTGTTGTAGGTTAATAGGGTGAAAATTTTTATAGTTAAGTGCCCAGTATTTTAAAGCAACAAAAATAGATCCAGCAGCCACAGAGCCCTGTCCTGCTGCTGCTTGGTTGCGCCTGGCACTCAACGCAGACCTCCCAGTGGAATGGGAGATGGTTTAAGCAAAGGGACTGTGTTTTTTGGGAAATGCCCCACTGGGCATCCATTTGTTTTTGCACTTACACTTGGTGTTATGGCTGTCTGTCTGAGTGCCACCACCTGGCCAGGGGCCACCCTCTGCCTGTGGGGCATGTTCCCAACATGACCAGTGATGCCGAGGTAGCCCTTGGGCTCTGCTGCGTGCTCCATGCCCGAGGAGCAGCAGCTCAGCCCTGGTGCCCGACGGGAACTCACCTGGTGCAGCTGCGGGAAGGGGCCTCCGTCGCTGAGGGCTTGGACAGCTGGTTTGATGTTCTGCCTCACAGTTGGGTTTTGCTTTCTATTGATTTTCTGTCGCCCTCCTCCGAAGGGGGTCCCTGAGGAGGGGACCCCCAGTGCGATGTGTGGAAAGCCGGAGCCCCGGCTGTGTTGTTGTACTGCACGGGGGGGGACCCGCTGAGCGGGCCCGGCCCCGTGTGGGGCTCCAGCGAGGGCAGGGGGCTCCGGCCCTCTGGTCTTTATTCTCCCCAGCGCCCCGAGCCCCGCGGCTGCGGGGGAAAGAAGGGGAGGGGAGGACGGGGAGACAGGAGAGATGGGTGGGGGATGAGAAGGGGTAGGGAGAGGGGTCGGAGTGCAGAGGGAAGCGGGAGGGGAAGGGAAAGGCCAGGTGGAGGGGAGAGGGAGGGTGGACAGCGGGGGGGAGAGGGGGAATAGAAAGGGGTAGCGGGCCAGGGACATGTGAGGAAGGAGTGTGTAGGGGTCTGGTTTGGGGGGAGAGGAGAGGGGAAAGGGGGAGAAAGAAGGGGAATACGGGGAGGAGGAAGAGGGGGGACAGGAGGGGAGGCCAAAGCCCCCGCGTCTCACCTGGGGAGCCCGGACAGCCAGCTCCTGACTTCATGGTGCCCAGAGTGAGCAAATGCCCGGCGAGGCGTTTACCGGGGATTAAATCACCTCGGCTCCGCCCCGCGCAGCCGCGCTGGGGCCCCGCGCACCTGTGTCGTCTCCGGGCCCCCTCCCTGAAGCCGCGCCCCCGGCACCGCCCGGCACCGCCCCCGGCCCCTCTGCGCCATGGCCGGTATCGCCCGGTACCGCCCCCGGTTCCGCCTGCGACACGCCCCGGTACCAGCCGGGACCCCGCCCCGTGTAGCCCCGGGACCCGCACCCGGGACGCCCCGGGACCCCGCCCCCGGAGTCCCGGCCCCACCTCGACCCCCTCCCCGGGCCCGCAGGACCGAGGAGGGATCGGGACGGGGATGGGCCGAGCACGGCGCTACCCCTCCTACTCCGGCTGCATCCAACGCCGGGGCTCCGGGCGCGGTCCCGCCGAGGCCCCGCGACCCGCCAAACCCCGCAGGTCGCAGCAGCGCCGGGGGAAATTTTAGTCTAGCATCGGCAGAAAATTCTCATGGAGCAGCCTCAAAAATAATGGAGATGGGGTCTGAAGGGGAGGAGACGGTTTGCTGTAAATTAAAAACTCGGTGGGAAAAATAAAGCTGTGGAACAGCTCATTTCTTCAGTAATTGTAGTTCATAGAGGGGGCCTTGCCTCAGTGCTGCAATCACCGGTCCCGCTTTTGGGGGGACTGTGGGATTGGCTGTAGGGCTGAGGAGCAGCTCTCAGAAGCTGGTAAACCAACAAGTCTAGATTTTCTTTTAGGAAAAAAAAGAATGTAACCAAGAACAACATCCCTTCTAGTCAGATAGCACTGTGTAATTCTAAGGGGTGACAGGGCTTTGATGTAGATAAATATTAGTGAACCTGTTTTAGGAGAGGGGAAGGACAGAGCACACCAGGCGGAACGGTGGCGTGTTAAACATAACCTGCCTCAGCTGGTGCCAGCCTTCCTCTGTGCCTGATGTGACTCTGCAGCTTCACAGCCAGAACAGGCCCAGCAGTCCCTACATTCTGATGGATGGCATCAGACCACCAAAAATCCTCCAGGAAAAGACAAAACAAATTTTGGAGAATGACACTTCTCTCAAGGCATTCCATGTTAGAATCAGCTGTGCTTAGCATACAGGTCAGTGGGAATACCTGGATTTATCTGTTCTCTCCCCAGAGCCAAGCAGTCAATCCAGCATTCCCTGTCTACTTTGATGCCAGCCACTGCCCTGCATACCAGCTTGCTCCTCAGATGGAAAAGGTCAGGCAGGAATGTCAGGAAGCATATCTAATCTTCCTCAGACACCTGGGACCATAACTGCTGAGTGTTACTGGCAGCAAGGCTTCTTCCCAGCTGAGTGTTCCTGTATCTGAGGCTCTGCAGTGTGGACACGGGCTGGACACAAAGGTAAGGGCAGGGCTCAAAAACTGTTGCCAGTGAGGTGCCAGTTTGTTTTGGCAAGTGCTGTCATCTTGCTTGGATGCTGGGCCGGGGCAGAGCTGGGGGTCAGTGGAACCAGCCCTGCTCCAGCAGTGCTGTCACCATGTCACTGCACTGGGGCAAGCACAAATCTGTCACCTTTAATCCGCCACAAAACAGACGCAACTCAGACAATATAGTTTAGGCATGCAACACGTCATAGGTAACAAAATGGATTAGATAGCAGTGTATATTAAATAAACCTTTGTGAATAAGTAAAAAAGAAATCACAGAAACAAATTGCTGAGGAACATGTCTGCAGGCTCAGGTCTAGAGCTGGTTGGGTTTTCTCTTATACAGCAGCAGCTAAATTCAGCAGGGACAGATCTTGCACCAGAAGGACATGTGCAGTGGGAAGGAGTAAAATCCCACTAATGTTTATGCTCAAACCAGGTCTGCCTTCCTGGTGGTACAGAAAGTGCCTTTAGAGGCGGTGCAGTTAGAAATGAACAACCCCAGTGTTAATTAGGTTCATTAGCAAGTGCACACAAACAGGAGCCAGAACAGAGCTGTGTTCCAGAGTGCCAGATTTCATTCGGAACGCCTCCCTTGCAAACAGGAATGAGGAAAGGATGGAAAGCGAGTCGCTGTACAGAGAGAATGACAGGGTTCAGCACATTCTCCTAAAAGGCTTAATGCCAACCCCAGCCCAGATGCTTTGTAGCAATGTACAGCTTGGCAGTAATGAGGCAGTTTCAGTAGAACAGAGATCTGGACATGCTGTGTCAGGGCTCTGCTGTGCCTTGACATTCTTCTAGTACTTATACAAAAATGCAACATCCAGCCCATATTTTTGGATACAGAACAATAGTGATGTGCTTAATGAAGAGAGTTGCTTTTGAGAGACAGCTTGTGGAGAGAAAGCTTCCAACAGAGCTTTCTCCTACTCTCCTAATGGCTTAGGAAAACAAAGCTCAATGTGCTTTGAAAAAAAAGTCTGGTATGAAATTCAGAAAATGCTCATTTTTCCAAGTATACGATATTTAATTGTAATGAAATAAAATCTGAAAATGTCTAAATCAATTAAGAAGTAAACATGAGCTGTAATACTATACCTGTAAAATGATTAATTCCATTCATTGTCATTAGAAATTGTGTAAAATATTTATTAAGGGCTTTGCCTACAGAGGCACAACATAAATAGAGTAAGTCCTGCTGAAATGTGATCAGTTCTCAGCTGCTGTGGGAACATCAGCAAGGCCACCCCAGGTGACAGCCCTGGCCTTGGGGCTCAGCCCCTGTGCTGCCAGGGTTTGCTCCAGAGCCCAGTGCCGGGCAACTGCTTTGCCACAGTCCCTCGGAGTCCCTCAGGCAGGTGCCAAAGCCAGCAGAATGTGCTTGGAGAGGGAAGGGGCACCACAAAGTTAATCCACCCCTTCAAACCCTTGGGCATTCTCCACAGCCATGAGGAGCTTCTCCCGCAGATCCTCGAAAGATTCATACAGAGGTAAGTCAAGGCGGTTAAAGCTGGAAGGGACAAGGAAAGAGTCACTTAATAATCCAGAAAAATAGAGTTTTAAAGGACTCGAAAAGGTTAAATAATTGGGGTCTTGATTAAGAATGCAGCTTGTGATCCACAGTGTTCCCTGCAAACCTCACATCTGCCTAAGGTGAGCTCTCCAGTAACTGTGTGCTGCCTTCCTTTGCAAAGGTGGAAGCAAGAATTTGGTAAAAAATCACTTAGGGCAAGAAAAAAGCCAGCAGAAAGCCCCTCACTGTGTTTAGATGATGGAAAACAATCTTTGTCAAAAGCCTGAGTTCTTGAGGCTCAGCAAAGATATATGGGATTTAGAGGACAGACCCTTTGCTCTCTGGGGGGAAAGAAGATTAAACATCCAAGAGAAAGTCTTTCAAAGTTAGCTAGTAAAAGCTAGCAGAGAATTGGAAACCAAAGAGGATGGGTTGATTTTGGAGTGTGTTCAGGGTAGTGGTGTTGTGTTTGTGTTTGGTTGGGGGGGTTTGTGCTTTTGTGTTCAGTTTTTGTTTTTTTTTTTTTTTTAATTAAAGCTCATTATTCTATAGAATGATTAGTTTCACAGAAAGATCCCCAGTCTGTACTGATAGTCAACAAAATAGTTTTCCAATTCAGCATGATTTTTCTTTAAAAAGCCATATTCCTGAAATGTAACAGAGCAAGACAGATTTGTACTGAATACTTTCAATGTTTGCAAAAATCTATAAACCAGGGTTAAATTATCTTATAACCTCACATTTGATTTGAATTCTCCAATGATTTATGGAGTTTTTTATGGCTGTTTGGTGATGTCTGACTTGCTGTAGTTCATTACATCCACTTGCTAGGATGTGGGAAATAAAATAATACCCTTCAGTTTGTCAGTTTGTGAAGGCACTGGGGACCTACAGGATCAAATGCTGTTTGATGCAGAGCTGAACAAGGTCAGCAGCATGGCCCTTCTGGCAGGAGCAGCTCTGGAATTTAGGCCTTGGTGACTTACCAGGTGTGAGCTCGGGGCAGCTTATCAGGACTTCCCCACTGCTCTATTGTAAACAGCTGAGGACCATTTGAACCTGTGTGAAAATGAAAAGCGTATGAAGCAGAAATTGCTGGGCACTGCCTAAACATTATTTGTAACATGAAATGGCTGGCGACAATTGTGGGCTGGATTTTTCACCTGTTACAGGTATATTAAAGCAACAGGAATGTGGTTTTTTCTTTCCAAGCCCAGTGAGGTGTGAGTTGGTTTCAGAGCTTGTGTAATGCCAAGGAAGTGAGCTCAGACATCAGCATTTAAAACTCAGTGCTATGTGGGGGTCAGAGGTTGGCTGGTTTTCCCATTGTGCCACAAGCAGCTCACCATAAAGTTCAGCAAATCCGTTCATAGGCACACGTGACGTCCCGGTCACAAACTGCAGGAGCCGGATCCGTTTCTCAGCATCCATCAGCAGAACAGCCTGTTGGAAAATGGACACCATCAGCCTCAACCTCCTACCCTGGCCTGGATGGGCAGGGCTAAAGAGCAGCTCAAAGCCAGCATGAATCACCTTTTGAATGTACCAACCCTCAGGACACGGTTGTCTCTGCTCCAGGTACCATTTGTGGGCTGCTCTGGCAGGAGCTACACCTGCCCTCGCCTGAGTGAGGTGGGAACAAGTTGTGCCCCCCAGCACAACTCCCCCATTCTTAGCAGTTTTCATGAAGAAAAATTACTGCAAAAGAGGGCAGTAATTTTCACCCTCAGTCAGAGGTGGTGCCTAGTCTTACCTTCCAGAACCACTGGATAACAGGATGATTTGGGCAGTAACCATTTTTGTAGATGGTGTGTTGTCTCCAGTCATTGACATCGACGTCACCAAGGCCACACATCAGTAACTGCAGGGAAACAGAACAGCAGGATGTTAATGAGGGCGTGTTTCCCTGTGCTCTCAGGGTAACAAGATGTCACTGCCCCTGAGGGCTCTGACCTTCAGTCATTTATGCATGCACAGTGCAGCATGGAGCTTTCACAGGCACAGCCCAACCACCACCCTGAGTAAGTGCAGTTCTTTGCATGTCATGAATAGATTTATTAATTAGGGAGAAACATCTGATTTCCAACTCGGAGCAAGGCAGCTGTGTCTGCACATTCCGTTAGGGAGAGGGATGGATGACTGAAGAACCTAGAACATGGCACATCTGTCAGGGAACTATCAGCTCAGGGCACCAAATTGACTCACCTCCAATTCATTTTCATCAAAAATTTTAATCAGATCAATAGGAAGCAGTTCTGTGAATCCCTAAAAAGAAGAATAGCAAAGTAAAAACTCTCATCCCACATAAATTCTAATTAAAAACATCAGTCACCAAATTACTTCAAGCTCAAATAATTAAACATGAAAGAGAATGACCTTAATCTCATAAGGGCAAGATGATACATTCTTACACAAGATAACACTGTAAAATCATAAAACATTTGTATTTGCATTCCCTGCCAAGCTCCCTGCTCCCTTTACACAGACACCAGTGGGTAAGAAATCTGTGTTTGAAAAAAATCCCTGTTTTTGTGAAAGAAAGGATCTAAAGAGCTTCACCTCCAGAAAAGCATTCATTTGCTTCTGCACTCTGTTGACAAACCGCCACTGGATGACCAAGCTGCAGAGAGAAATAAAACTCTATGAGAAACACAAACTCATCAGCAGGTCTCAGCCAAGTGTTCAGAGGTTTCAGTTTATCATTTGCAGCTTCAGCAAGTTCAGGAAACTGAGCAGCTTTTGCCAGTTGTTCCAATTTATTGGCTGGTGACTGATGGAATTTTGAAGAAATAAACCAAAACCCCCAGCGACTACGACCAAATCACAGTGGGAATATTTTCACTCCTGTAGGTATCTACATGAGCAGACATTTTATTCTTCCAGAACACTGAATAATTAACAATTCCCAGCAAAGTCTACAAGCTCTGAGGAGAGCTGTCAGGACACAGCACCTCGTGTATAAATAAAGAAATAAACTGCAGCATCAAAGGGACACCTTGCTTTCAGTACCAGCCACCCACAGCACAAACACCTCACAGGTGCAGGCATAAAAAAATCAATTCTAGGCATGGAATTGGTCCAGGTCCAGGCAGTGGAAATGAATTCTCAATTTGCACAAATGGCACAATTTTAATGCCTTTCACCTTAGAAAAGGGTCTGATTAAAAACACCAGCAGATATAATTGAATCATGCATTTTACATCCTGGTAGGCAGAAAAACTGAGAAAAGCTGAAAATTAAGCCGAATTTCAGATTTGGCCAATTTTTGGTAGGAAAACTGCCACTGGAATCCTGGCTTTGGTCTATGACTGGGAGAGGAGGACAACGGGATGAGGGCCAGGCTGGACAGCACCTTCTGGCTCATCTGAACTTGAGCCAGATGTTGGAGAAGCACATTTCCATGGGGGGAATTTCAGGAAAAACAAGTATGTGATGTAATTTACTCTTTGTTCTTATATCTGACTGGATATAACCAATGTTAACAGTAAGATTTTTTTTTTTTCCCAATGATCTCTGATGCTCTTGTGCAGTACACACTAGAGGAATTACAGCAGGGTCAACTGTTAAGTACAGCTCCTCTTCCTTACTCTCAGGCATATTCCATAATGGTACTTACTCAATGTATTCCCGCTTGTTTTCATTCGTTACCATGATTTCAGACCCATTGGGCTTCAGGTCCACTTGATATGTCTGTATTTCAGAAGACCAAAAAACCTGTTATTTGAGGACATCTTTCTCCCAGAACCCACTCTCCCTGAGCAGCATTTTGCAAGCAGTATCAGGAAATCATTAGTAAATTGATTTATACTTTTTAACAGAGTTGCACTGACAGAAGGGAAAGCTGGCAGAGAGACTGGCTATTTACTAATAATTTTATTATAATTATTATTTATAAACATAAATTATATATTTATATAAAAGATAACCATGAAATACATACATTATATATACAAAATTATAATAGTTATTATTTATAATAAAATACACCAAATCACATATAAAAATTGCCCAAAACCCAACCAGTGTATTACAAAACCTCTCCATCCTGTGGCTTCAATACTTTCCCTAGTTCTCCATGTTATCCATAACCTTACGTTGCTTCAGAAAAAAGGCAGTCAGCACTGGAAAGTGGATCAGAATGTTTTTGACAGGACATTGAGTGCATGGTTTGAAATGTTGGAGTCAGTTTTTATGAAAGGTCTCATACTCCCCAGGTCCAGCTGTACCTGGAGCCAGGATCTAGTAAACAAATCTCAGAAGTAAACAAAGGGAAGGTGCTAAAAGAGGTCCTCAAAGCCTCTAGGCAAATTAATTTAATGTCTACAACATTTTCATTTGTGATGGTGAAAGATACCCATAGACTGTGACCCTTTTAAACCTGACCGCTTCCTCCTGTTGTACCAGCTGCCTCTGCGACAGGCACTGCAGAGAGCACCTCCCTGCAACCTCAGAAACCCAAACAGTCCCTGGGCTCTAACCATCTTCCAGCTGGACTGTGGGACACCTCTCTTCCTCCTCACTGCAAGTATTTTACTCGGCTGCACGTTCAGCTTGTCCCAGAGGTGTCACGACACCCTGACAGGAACGTGGCACCCCCAGTCCCAGTTTGGGAACACAGAGAGGTGAAGGCTGATCAGTGACATCCACCACCATGAGACTCTGCTCAATACTGAGGTACTTGTTTGGCACTAATCAGTCCTAAGATGTAAATAACCTTTACATACCTGTCCAAAGTTTTCCTCATCTATGCAAAACATGAGATCCAGCTCTGTAGGGTCATTTTCCAGGATCCATTTCAGAGAGTTGTAGTATTCGCTATCCTAGGGCAGATCACAATTAGGCAGTTTGAAAAGGGGCAATTAGTGCAGAGTTCTAGAAACCCAAGGGCCTGCAAGCACTGGCATGGGTTAAATGGGGTCTTACCACTGACTCCATGTCTTTGAGAGTTATGGGCTTCCCCAGCATCATCTTGTAGAAAGGTCTGATGAAGAAGCCTGTGAGAGAGAGGAGAACATTACCTGCCCTGCTCTGCACCTGCACATTCCATAAATGTAGGACTACTTGAGAGCACCACCCCTGGCATTTCCTGTTAAATCCTGACTGTAACAGCCCTGCAACTGCAACAGCATCACAGCAGCTCAGGTTTATTTAGGCACAGAAAGTCCAATTTTTCACTTTCAACAATTAACACCACTAACTACCATACTCCACTGACCACCCTAACATTAATGGCAGAGAGAGCCAAAAACTGGGGAACTGAGCTCAGGACACTCTATCCCATTTTATGAATCACCATTCAATTCCCAACAGGTCCAGTCCCAGACTGTCCCCAGAACCTGGGGCTCTAAAGCAGGTGCATTTCCTTCCCCCAAGCTCAGTGGCAGCAGCAGGGCAGGAGCAGGACTCACCGTCCAGCAGCTTCCCATGGTACACAGCCAGGCCAGCCACACGGCCAATGAACGTGAAGTACGACAGATGGTCTTCATTACAGAGACCTGAATTAGGATTAATCTGAAGTGTATAGTTGTCCCTTTTTTGGGGAAAGAAAAAAAAACAGCTGAAGAACCAAATCTTTAAATAAGCAGATACTCAGATATGTTAGTAAGTAACTTGAGCTTAGGGGCGTTGCCCTTCAACAGTGTCATGGGGCTGTGTCCAAGTCCTTTCCAGTCTGTCCCACACTGCCCAGAGGGGCTAAGCCTGGCACTCCCACCACAGAACCACTGAGGGCTGACAGAGCAGGAAACCAAACCCACTGTGAGCAAGGGACACCCTCTCTCCCTTGCACTAATGGATTGCTCCAAGATTTTAATGCTGGGCAGCGCCCTGTTTAAAGTTCTGGTAGGCCACTGCTAGGGAACTCCTGCAGTGTGAACAGCAGTGCTAGAACTCTGGGCAGCAGAGGAAAGAGGCTTTTCTGTGACATTCGTTCCTTCACCATTACTGGCCTCAAAAAATGCAGGTTTTGCTGCCCTGGATATTGTCTGAGCAATGGAAATGTTTTCTGGGCTCTCAAGGAGAGTTCCAAAGGCTCTCTGAAGGGCAGCAGGAGCAGGGCAGTGGGGCTGCCCAGGGCACCCTGGGATGGAGGAGCCACCTCCGCCCAGAGCAACTTTGCCTCTCATGCGAAATGTAACGTATATATACATTGAGAAAAGAAATATTTAATGGACACTTACGTTGCTGAGTATTCAAAGAGACCATAGTAAGGGTTAAACATCTCCTTGGACAAGAGAAAAAACCACTCTCTGGCCACACCTCCATAGTCAAGTCCTTTTTCTGACTCAAATTCAATCCAGAGCCTGGCTTTTAGTACATCAGGTCTCTTCACGGACATGATTCTTCTGTAGGACTCCTCAAAAATGTTATTTCTGTGTAATTTCATCTCAAATCTGTTGGGTATGTCAGCCTGTGTCAAAGAAGATTAGATTATCCTTGTTAGTCTCAAGAAGTAAGTCTTTGGGCAAATTGCTGACCGGTAACAGCTCAATGACAGATCAGACACCTGGTGTTCCAGTTCCCCATGTTTTAATTTCCCAGTGCTCTCTCAGTCCACAGGTTGAGAGCATGGGGGGGAACTGGGCCACTTCCAGAACAGTGTTGCAGACTTCCATGGTAAATATTTGATGAGAACAAGAAGAAAAGTAACAAACAAACAAACAAGGGGAGAAAGACTGACTGTGCTCTACTTTAAGGGCATTTGCATTCATCTAGAAAAATGTGAGTCTTAAAGACTTAGAAAAGCTTTTTGTTGAGAAATCCATCAAATTCAAACTTTGCTTTGTGTTTTTGGTTCCTTCTTGAGCCCTTGAGGAGCAGCACAATGGAGCAACCTGACAGGTGTGTCCTGCGGCCCCCCCGTGCTGGTTCTACTCACAGGTTTCTTTAACTTCTTGCGGAAATAGTCGTATTTCTGCTTGAACTCCCTGGAGTACGGCACTGCCTGTTGGGAGCAGCAGGAGCATACATCATTCCAGCTACTCAGTAGTTTGATACCCCACAGTATTTAAAAGGAATGTACAGCCCTGCTACCCACACATTGTGCCACGGACTCCCTTAAACCCACCCATGAGGGACAGCAGCCAGGAGAGATTTAAAAATCCCACAAAATGACATCATTTTACTCTGATGATAATATGACTTTACTACAGCCATTAAATAATCTTTCCTTTATTTAAACACAAAATGAAATGCTTTAACTAAGCAATTCTGTTTGTCACGGCACCAGAAATATTGTTATTGAAAGCATTCGGAGGAATCCTTAATGCTTCTGTGAAATGGATTAGCTCCTGCTTTCCCTTAAAAACCAACAAACAAACCACTGTCAGTCACTCAAGGGGACCATGACCATCTCATTTCCTTCAAACAAACTTTCTCCAACAGTCTCTCCCATTTATGCTCAGCATTTCTGGGGAGAGACCTATTAACACTTTGCACAGTGCTGTGTATGAGGATCTGCAGTTTTAAATGCCTGATAAATGGGTAAATCCCTCCAAAAGCAACTGTGGTCAAACAAGTGACTATTATTGATATTACTAATAAGCAATTGGAATTACACTGAGCAGCAGGCTCATTTGCTGTGTCCTGAAACTCTTAAAGGTCCTGAGGATTTAGCCAGAATAAAAAGATACTCTTGGCACCAGGAAGCATCTTGGGATTGGAAGTCTGATCACTCAAAATGCCATAAAATGGCATAAACTGGCATAACTCAGCATAAAAAAGTCAGTGTCACTCTTTGATGTTTTTACAATTTGATACTAAAGTAAAATGTTTATTTTTTTCTAAGGCTGATATTCTAAAATCTGTGTTTACCTGCAGGAAGTTTTATGTCTCTTAAATTGACAGACCCACTTCTTGTCTTTTTTTTTTTCTCACTCTGAATCCACATAGGCCCACCTCTCTTATCCCAAATGTCAAGAGCTTTTTATTGTCCAGAGATCCCAAAATGAATAGAACAATGTGTCAGCTCAGTAAAATCCTACTGTTAGTGATGACCTGGGTGATGGGTAAATAGGAGCACTTCTCCATAGGCATCCCCAAACCCTTAGCAATCTTCCCATCTTCTTCTGACTTAGGATGTGGACCAGCAGAGCTTCTGCTTCTCAGGCTGCCCATCCCTGATCCAGGGAGCAGGCAGGACCTGCTGTGGTTCCAGCTGTACCCGAGCCAGGACATTTAATGGAAAATCCCACAGCAGTACTTACCGGGCCTGTGATGGCTGGGTTCTGCAGCCTGGGGTCTTCCCACTGGGTAATTTTATTATCTGCAAATAACAAAAGAAATGATCCCATGGCTTCTCTCGTACCACACTACGAATGTCTGGGGTTTTTTTCTCCCTAGCACTGCACAGCTCTGTTAGGGTTAGCAAAGGCTTGTGTCCCCTCACCCTCCCCAGCCCCAACACACTGTTTAGTTGAAAACACTCACTCAAAAACACAGAACTACCCCAGAACCCAGGGAATTTGCATTGCTTTGATGGCAATGCCTGCAGGAGTGAGTGAACATGTTTATTTGAACATGGGCTGGGATTGGAGATACATGGCCTAACAGGTAGAGGAACCCAAAACTTTGGCAATGACACCCTAAGTTACTGTTTGGAAATTTTGCATAGACAGCTGAAGTATCATACTTTTAAATTTGGAGGGAATAACATTTTTCCTATACTCTGATTTAATGAGAAGGTAAAGGGAGGCAGAACTGTCCTGTTTTGGTGCAAGAGATCACCCAGTTATGACCAATGGAGATGCTGGCAGCGGTGCAACACAGCCCAGTTCTTTCCATCTACAGCTTTGAAGAGCACTAGGAGGATGACAGGAAAGGTTCTACAGGACCATGGGTGGGACTCCCCTTCCCTGCCTCCAGACAGCTGCTCCTCCCAAGATTCTGAACACGACAGAATCACAACAAAACAATGGTGTTGCAACAATAAGACAATGCTCCAAACCCCATCCCAGGTGCCACCCACAATGGTGAGGTGCCATGGCCTGCCCTCTCCTCATTTGTTACAGACACTGCTCTGGCTTAGGAACTGGATATCAGGAGTCAAGACTGCGTTTTCCATGTTTCTAGGACTGGAAAAGCCCTGTAAGTTTTGAGCATCCCAACCTAGTTTAAGAGAGACTGGGATCTGAAAAGGATCATTCAGCAAATGTTAACTGGAGAAAATTCTAAAGGACTGAAAGCACATTTTAAGAGACTTGATCTATTAGTTAATTTAATAGTAAAATACTATTTTATTTCTCTTCACACATTAAGGCTATTTATCACTTCAGGGAATGCTGGAGGGCTGCCAGCCTGAGCTCCAGAGACCCCAGAGATACACAGAGCAGAGCTGCCGTCAAGGCAGGACACCCAGGCCAGCCCTTTCCATCTTCAAGCTCTTCACTGGAATTCCCTTCTACAAAGTTCTCTGGTCACCTTCATGACACCAACAGCCACAAATCACAGTGCCAGTTTTCTGTGAAATCAGAGGTAACACAACTGGAAATGACTGACAGTGTGCCATCTCTTTGCTCTCTGTACTTCAGAGTGTGCAGTGCCACCAAGGAATCTCAATCTAAGCTTCTTTTCAGAGTCTAACGGGGACTTCATATTAAAAATGGTGTTCCAGGGCTACAGGGGTCTGGCATGAACCACTCCACCTGGAACTGTAGCTCAAGATTCTCTGTCTTATCCCAAGTGGACATGGGTAACAAACTCAATCTTTTTGCGACACATTTTCAAAAGTCTCAACATTTTCAAAAACTTCCATAATTTGAGTCTTCCCATGAATACAATTCCCTGTCATAAATCAGGCCCTCAGGCCTTTGAGGATTCCTTCGTTTCCCTTCCTTTCCAAGGGGCCTACTATTTCCCTGAAATTTTGGACCCCCTGCCAGATACAGAACTCTCACAGCCAGACATTCGTGGTGCTGATGGCATCTGAAGGGTTACTCCAGGTTGGGCTTAGCCACTCCTGCCAATACAACACAGGAGGGTGAGGTAACACATGACCAGGTGATGGTATTTTTCATGCCCCTTTCAACCAAAATTCCACTAATTATTCCCATTCTGAGTAGCACTTTGCAATTCTCCTCTTTCTGCAGCCTCTTCCTGCACACTGCAGTGACCATTTGCTAGACTCACTCTGACTTTCCCATCCCATTCCAGAGAGCCCCTCTCCCCTCTCCTGCCCTGCTGCTTCCTGCTGAACTAAGGAGTGCCTCCCCCTAATTCCTTGTGTAAATCACTGATGCATATTGTGAATATCACCATGTACTGGTAGATGTGGACAGACTTTGAGGGGAACCCATTCAGTGTATCCATCCCCCTTGTCCGTGAATCACTGGTTCAGAAAATGGTTGCAGAATGGTTGTTTTCCCTCCTGATCCCTTCCCACGGGTAGATAGTATGTGCCTGGGAGGCTCCCAGGGATGGCAGCCGAGTGTCTGTGCTGCAGGGAACAGGGAACACCAGTTTCTCCATGGAAGGTAAGGTGACTGGGGCAGCTGAGGGCCCAGAGGGTCAGGGAAAGGGGTTCACTGTCACACACAGCCCCTGGTACCAATAACCCCAGTACTCAGTGTTTCTGGTCCCTGTGTAACAGCAGAGGGGCTGTGCTGGCTGCAGGAGACTCTTGAAGTCTCTCCCAAGGATGAGAAAAACATTTCAAAAATAGGACAAACAGCACTGGAGAATTATGCAGCAGAGTTACAAAACGTAGCAGGGAAGCAGGACATGACCAGCAGCTGACTCTGTCAGACTTATCCTGCTGATTTTGTGTCCTGGCAGTGGCACTGTTCAGGAGCCCCCAGCCCTCCAGGCCCCCCAGCCCACCCACCACACCAGGCTGGAACCAAAGGGACATTTGCTGGAAATAGGCAGCATTACCAAAAGCTTCCCTAAATTTTTGTGAAAACTGCTATATAAGAAGCTAAATCCACTCAGATCAAAAGAGACTAGAGGGAAAATTCAGATGCAAATAAATTTTGCTTCCTAACAGTTACAAATTCTTTGAGGAATTCTAATTAATGTATGACTTTACCATTCCATTTTAGGGACTAACACATGCTCAAATAGCTTTAGGAGACTGCAAAATTAAAGCTTTTTAAGAGAGGTTGGGAGGCTCAGTAGTTACACAGGTGTTTTAAATGGGACAGTTTTATCCTGTGACCCCTTAGTGGGCAGCAGTTTAGAATCATTGGCCATAGTTACATTTCCAGATCTTTGCTGGGAAAAACAATTACAGAAGGGATAAAGGATAATAACTCTGTACTGAAGTTTGGAAGAGGTTCATCGGGTGCTTGATGTATTATTTCTAGTGTTTAGTTAAAAGTATTTATACCATTTTAAAACCGGTATTACTTTAGAGGCAGTCTTTTTATAATGACTTAATACTGTCATCTCTGTGGACAAGCAGGGGAGCCAGTGATACTGATGGACAAATCTAATTCTGTCAAACATGGGTAAGTAAGTTTAGGTTTCAACTCTGTGCACTCTCCTCTCATGGTTATGACATTTAGCTGTGAAGAAATGTCTCATTGTAAGTCTTAAAATCTTGAAACAAAACAACCAAAAAAAAGGTAAGAAGACCCAGCCCAGCCTTTGTGGGCTGCTTTGTTTCCAAACACCAACAAAACTCACACAGCAGTTCTGAGATGCTCTAGGAAGACAAATCTACAATGAAACATCACTTACACTAGAACTCCACTAACAGAACTGGAGAATATTAATGGGCTGGTGCAGTTTCACATGCTCTAAATAGGAAATAAGATCAGAATCAGCACTGCCACAGACCTGAAAGCAAAGGAAAGTACTTCTCAGTGCTAATTGCTCCACTGCCTATATGTGGAGCTGTGGCTACAGGATCTTTTCTCATCTTATTTTCTATTCCTAGTGTATAGTTTAATTTATTAAGTGCAAGTAAGCCATGGGATCATCAACAACAACAACAACAACTCCAAAATATCAACAAGAACAAAAGAAACCACAGAGAGGAAATGTTAATGCTTCACAAGTCAGAGAGGGACAAAGCTTGATGAGCCAATTAAAGCAAGCTTCCAGTGAATGTACAGTACCGTAGGAGGGCACTAAGTCTCTGGTATCAATGTCTCCACATATCAACACCTGGCTTCCTAAATGAAGAGTAAAATCACAAAGCTTTCACTTCAATACTTAGTACCTCCCTTTGTCTATTTGCTCTAGTACCTGAGTGCTTACTTACTATGGTCTATATAAAACGTTCTTCCATCCAGATGTATTCTTTCCTCCCAGCCAGGCTGGAAATGGGAAATAAAAACAAACAGAGTAAGTGAAATAGTACCAGTCTCACACGATCTGAAGCAGTGCATTGCCCACACTTACTGTACTTGTCTCAAAGATGCTTATGAGGTAGGAAACCCCAAGTGACCAGATGCATAATAGCAAGGCCAGAAATCCAGGCAGACTCAGACCTACATCTTATATAGGTGACTGCATCCCGTGCAGGGAATATTTTTTAAAGCTTGGAAGTGAAAACCTCTTCCCTCAGGATTCCCATCCATTTCCTGCTGTGAGCAAACAATCACAGAGAACAGATGGTCCATCGTGGCTTAGTTTTAAAGTTTCTGCTTCTACTTCTGAAAGCCATGTGGGTTATTTACTCTAAACGTGTAACCCAGGCTCCCTGGACAGCGGGACCAAGAATGTCCTAACCTAGGCCTCAGTGCTTCCCTTTTCATCCATTCCTTTTTCTCATGTCCCAAGCGCCTGCAGTGCAGAAAGGAGAGCAGATGGCAGGCTGTAGGAACAGGCAATGCTGGCCAGCCTAGGCTGCCAGAAGATACAGGGCAGAAATCATTTCACTTCAATCTTGTTGGAGAAACTGGTGTTAAATTCTGTAGTCAGCCCAATCTCACTCAAACCAGGGGGTTTAACTGAGGTGAAATCTGTTATTAAGGATCTGTTGCCAGTGACAAGTCAGGCTATCCTGGTTTCACTGCATGTCTCACCCCTTGCAGTTAAAAGAACAAATTGTAATTGGCCCTTCAGTGCCTCCAAGGTTAACACATGCCCCATGTACCTGAACAACTGCAAAAACACAGCTGTTTCCTAAAGCCAAAGAGCATTCCTGCTGCTGTGATCATTAATGTGTCAGTTTTCACACATTACTCTCTGCCTTTAAGATCTGGGAGTATTTTAAAAACAAAGCAAAGCTCTGCATTTGACATGTCTGTAAATCCCCGTAGTTCTTTGGTTACAAGTATGACAAAACCTTCTGACATTAATTTAATTACTTCCCCTGCAAAATATGGAGGTTTCATTGAAAAAATCAAAATTTATTCAGATTTCTAAATGCTAGAATACGCTGGTGCACTGACAGAACTTGCTTGGCACAACCTGCTCTGTTTTTCTTAAGCAGTAAATGATTATCTAAAAGCACAGTCAGAGACACGAGCCCAGGTAAGTGTGTGCAAAGCTCAACACTTCAGTAGCACAGACAAAGGCCCTGAGTTAGAGCCCGAGCAAGCCCCAGCTCACAGCAGGGCTCCAGAGCCTCCGGAGAAGGGCTGCAGCAGCCTGTGCCCAGGAACAGAGGGACAGCAGGTGTAGGTTAGAACACAGGCACAGCATCACTTACAGGAAGAGGGCCCAAGTCATTGGGGTTCAGCGATGCTTTGGATCTCAAATGCACTGGAAATTTCAGTCGTGGATCCTCCTAGAACACAGGTATGCAACTGTAAATCCAACACATCAAGGGAGATCTACAATCTAAGTCAAGCACAGACTTATCTGGAAATCTTCCTACGTTACAGTTATTCTTTTATTTTTGGAAAATAAAGCAAAACGCTCCTTATTAGGAGTCTTACAGGGCAATGAATTTTCCAGTGCCAAGTGAGTTAGGGTGATGTAAGATCTGACTCCACTAAGTGTGCTATGTCCAGGGATATGCTTCAAAAACCACAGCCCTGCTTTTAGGATGCCTGCATTCCACAAGGGCTTTTAGAACCACATGCACATTTTTGGCTCTTAAAAACACAAAGTGCCATGCCAAAGTGGGGGCATACAGGCAGGAAGACAGAGATGGGACCATGGCTCCCAGTGCCTCGGTTAGAGCGCCCTTACCCAGGTGGTGGTCTTGGTGTTGTGGTCGATGAAGAAGGGGCGGCCGTTCGGGGCGATGCGCATCTCCCAGCCCGGGGGCAGGAAGCTCTGGGCCCCCTTGTGCTGGGGCTTGGGGGAGTTGTAGGGGGACGGCTGTGGGGACTGAGGGTTGGAGAGGGTGTCCTTCACTGCCCTGCGCACCGGAGAGTCCTTCATGCCCTGTGGAGTAGGAAACAGCACCATTGCTCACATGGCACTCGGGGCTGCAAAACCAATCCAGCTTGGATTCACAGCATAAAGCTTTTCATTCCAGATGTAATTAATACTAGAATTAAATGCTGGGACTGATTTACTAGAACTTAATTAGCTCTATCTGTGCCTTCTAACACACCCAGTCTTTTGCTGTGAAGGAGAAGGTGTTCTGTGCCTTCCTCTGCAATGACAGTGTCCCCAGTATTTACACCTGATTGTACCTTCCCCTGCATCTGCCCTGGATGTGTCCATATTTTATTTTATAAGAAAAAGACAAAAGCAGTGTTTGGTGCTTCAGGGAAAATGTATCTCATTTACAATAAAGCCTTTAAGTGCAAGGCTGTGTAAGCCACAGCTCTTCAAACTCTTGAAGAGGAAATTTGAAGAACTGGCTCTCTTCAGTACAGCCATGAGTAGCTGAGGCAAGAGTTTGAATCACACTGTCAGAAGTCAAACACACAGAGGCTTTGATTATGCATGGAGCCACTTCAGCTATTCACATGTCACAGAGAACATCAGTCCACCACATTTGGAATTACTTTGAGAGAGACTTAAAAGAAATGCAGCCCCTGTTTGAAAGACAAGGATTGAGGAGTGGCTGTCGGGAGCAGTCGGGAGGGGCTTACCTCGAGTGGTGCTGACAGGGTGACAGTGGGGGAGCTGAGGCTGCGGGGCCGCCGGATCTGTGGCTCGCTCAGGTGGTTGCTGCTGGTTGCACCCGGCCCCACCATCCCATCCTCGGCGAGCTGCGCCAGAGCAAACCCAGGTCACAAACATTGCCCACACGTAGGACGTGTTAAAACTGATGTCATTGTTATCATCACTACTATTCTTCTTAAACTCATTTCCTTAAAGGCCAAGTATTTAATGTAATTCCATTGGAAGGGCCAAGAATATATGGTTCTATTAATGACTTGAGCCAACTTTCAAATTCAATCCTAAGAACACATTTGCCTCCTTTTAAGAGTTCTTCTGAACCTCTGGAAATTCCTTCCCTTGCAGCAATCAGCTTAACCTGTGCCTTGATATAGTTAAAGAAGTAACCAAAACCATCCCTATACCATGCAGCTTTTTATGATTCATCTGTATTGTCACGACAATGCTTGGGATTTTTTCTTTAAACTTCAGATTTCTGGAAGCTGCTTCAACTGAAATGACCCTCAGCCAAGCTAAGTGTTTGCTCCCTGCATGCAGCAGGGTACCTGCATGATGGGCCGTGTCCACGTTGTGGTCCGGTTGTTGTGGTTGACATAGTAGGTCCGGCCCTTGGCATCTTTGCGCTCCTCCCAGCCCGAAGGCAAGCCAGGCGTGGTGTGCACATAGGCCACAGAAGGCTGCTCAGGCAAGAAATCACAGAATTCTTATTTTATAATAGCTAAAAAACATTTCAAAATCTGTTGCTTGTAAAAAAAAAGCAACTTGTAAACTTACACCCTTCTTAATCACAAAAACCATATGGAAAAATCCAGTTTCTGATGTAATTCAATTTAATTTGTCATGTGCCTAAGAATCAAATAATTTTTTTCTCCCAGGAAATCTTTTGGGTTAGTTTGACACAGCTCCAGCAAATAGGTAAGCTTATATGCCCTCAAACATTTTATTTTGTTACACACAATGATAAAAAGGAACTCTACACTTTAACAAGTTTTCCTTAAAAAGCTGGGGTTTGTTCCTTTTATCAGAATGGGTAAGTAAGAGTTAAATAACCTTGCAGTCAAGATCTCCCAAGTCCTGTTTTCTTTTTTACCCCAGGGTGCCTTGAATCAGTTGCCAGAAACTACTGTGGGTTTAGAAAGCTAATTTTAACCATTTTGCTCTGTCACAAATGCTGCACTCAGGGCTCCTCATCCTGATGACATGAGATAACCCCAAACTGGAGTCTTGACTTCAGTATTACAAGAACTTCTACTAAAAGTTCCACAAGTCAGACCCTGTTCTAAGAGAAGCACACAGGTAACAGAGGATTCATGTCCTATTGCCCACAGGAACTATGTCCCTGTGTGTGGCTGACGTTCTTTTGTGCCCTTCCTGTCTGCAAAATACCGAAGCACAAGTTCATACACACAAGCCAGGAACTGGAACCAAGTGGGATGAAGGACCTGCATAATTAGGAGGCTGATGCACTACAAGCTCTGGGGTTTTGCCATGAAACAGTAAAGGCCTCTCTGAAGGCTCCTGCTGCAATGCAGAACACACTCTCTTCCTACCCTCTATATTCCTTGCCTCCAGCAAGATAATGAACTTAATTCTTGTTCTTGCTTCATCTCCACGAGACCTTTCCCAAAGGTCCTGCTGAAGGCAGTGCAGGTGCTGTTTAAGAGCAGAGCACAGTTGACACAAAGAACTAGAGAAATGCAGGGATAATCAACAAAGGAAAGGAGAAAAGATACTGAATGGGTCAGAAAACCGACATACTCCAATTGGGAATAGAAAACAGAGGGAAACAGATGAAGAATCCAAGGACAGACTCTCAGATTCATTTCTTTCTCTCCTGAAAAGCCAAGGGCTATTTTCCATATGTTTTTCACAGAGCTGACAGGCAATCAGGAGAACAGCTTGCCCAGGCTGTGCCAGCAGTTGCCAATCCATCAGTCAGGGGTCAGGAAGGCCACAGGAAGGGCTGCAAACACTCCACAGTATCTCAGTTACAACTCAGATACTGGGAAAAGGACACTGCTTCTGGGCTTGAGCCTGTGGGTCCTGTTCCAAGGAGGGGGTTTGTAGGGATTCTGAAGGCAAAACCAAGGTAACAAGAAACTTTTACTGCTGACAGGTTGTTCATCTACAAGCCTCAGGTGCCCAAAGACCCAAGAGAATGAAGCCTTTGAAGACAAAGGATTTAGGGCATGAAGTCTGTGTAAGTCCCAATTCCTCCACAGATCTGGGACTCTGGGTGTAAATGATGAACGAAGATAAGGGGGGATTAGTGACTGCAGCATGGTGAGGTAAAACATCTTGGTACAGCTGCACTAATGATGAGTCACCAATGTCTGAACTCAGTTTTTTGCAGGAAAATATTAATATTTTGCTCAAAAAAGTCTTCCAAGACAAGATGCTCAGCCAAGAGAGTACCACTGCACTGCAGGTTCATCTAGCACAATTAACTAGCCACTAATGAGTCAGGCACTTTATTTAGACTTTGCTATTTGCAAGTGTGCTCCTCTGGTTCTAAAACCAAAAAAACAGTGAATATAAACAGTATTACAGGACAATGCATCAACACCCAAAGTTTACTTCCCACAGCAAACCTACCAAGTATAAACTACTTTCTTTGAAACAAATTCTCTAGGAGGGCATAAATTCATAAAAGCCCTTTATGATAGTTACTGTAAATGATTTCCATGAAATAACTCACTTCAGACTGACAGTTAATTAGATTAAAGAATGGGTTGTTCTGGACAAAAGTAAATATAGATTAAACCCCCTTTCCTTGTATTACACTTTCAGCAAAGCATGTCAAGAATTTTATTGGATGATCAAACTACAGTCTTGGACTGCTGAGGAACTGCTGGAAAATGAAACTGGTATTCAGTAAGACCATTAAGAGCTCTGTGGTATATCCCTGTGCCCCCACAGCTCTCAAATTAAGACCAGCTTTAAGAATTAAAATTAATTAGTCTAATGGAGAGTAAGGGAAGACAGAGGCAAGATGCAAACACAGCTACATGTACAATGATTTGATGTCTCTGATCCCTGCTGCTTCCAGTATTCCTTTTTAAAGAATTAGCTGTTGTAGCTTTCATTTTTCAGGAGCCCATGGGATCTCCTTAGTGCACAGCTCCGCCATCATTCAATGTCACATCCATGTCCCTAAACCATGCCAGTATTTGAGTGCAACTACAGTGTTCTGAGAAATTTCGAGAAAATTTGGGACAAAAATATGTAACATTCAATGGCTCTATTTCATTCAACATATGGATGCTTTGGAGGGGGGGGAAAGTTCCTCATTGCACAAGACCTAAATGTCCCCCCATTTTATTTAGAGATAGTGCTTGATAAAGGGTTTTATTACCGTTGGCTCCTCTCCACCTGTGACAGTTGAAGAACGAGCTCTCCTAGAGGGACCACTCTGCTGTTAAATGATAATTAATGTTACATATATTTACTGAAGAAGGTCACAAGTTACTGTCACATCTTTAGGAGCAAGGCATCAGACACATTTACTAAGAGAGAGCAGTTAGATGGATAATAGCAAATCTGAAAGTCATCAATCACTGGTAACCAAGAGAGAACCCCAGAGGAATGCTGGATTAAGGAAGAACATGTACTTAGTTGCCAGAAGAGAAATGATCATTAGCTCAGGAAGGATGAAATGTGGTTAAGATCAGGTAAGATGATGTTTTAGAGCAATGCTCTCAGTGCTACTTATTTGAACACGTGCTCAGGAAATGACTGTCCCCCAAGAAGCAGGGGAAAGGCCTCACCCCAGCCCCACCTGGCAGCCCATGTACAGCCCCTGGCTCCAGCAGTGCTAAACACAGCAATAAAGCAGCACAGCAGCCCTTGTTCCCCTGCAGCCAGGCACAGAGAGCATCAGCTGAGGCACAACTGCACTGGGACCCACCCCACTGCTCACCCACAGAGCCAGGGACATGCTTCAGCTACACTAAGGAACTGCTATAGCAGGGGAAAAGTCCAGCCAAGAGAAAACCTCCGTGGTTTCTGGAAGTGTTTGCCCAAGAGCAGCAGCAGAAAGAACAAGCAATGCACCGACAGCAGCTTCAGTAACAAACTTCTTGGTATTGCCCAGGTTTTCTATTTGCAGATTCACATAGGACACATTCATAATAAAAAAATGGAAGACAAAACTCTTGATGAAGAAAAATGTAAATTTTTAAAATATTCTTTTGCAATCTGACCAGTTTTATTCAAAAGCACACTTTGCATGCTCTTATTTTAAGTGGTCTCTCTGTACCTACTGCTGAGAGGTGGCAGAGAGAACAAACCTGCCACCTCTGCAACTCTTGTACATGTGCTGTAGGACAGGTACCACTTTCTGTCAGTTGGAGCACAGGTGTGCATGGTTCTGAAGAAATAGAAAAGCTTTGTTTACAAAACATCTTTGTATCTTCTCCTCCTGTTTGAACAATCGCCGTAAATAAACCTCCAGAAGTTGCTTCCCTAAGGTCCTCAGATTAAAGAACTGCAATTTTACCCAGGTATGTCATACCAGAACCATCACAAAAAGCCTCATTTTCACTACAACCAGGCAAAACACCAATCCTTTGGGATTTTAGACAGATTTATATATTGCACGTAAAATCAACTTATGGGCCACAGAAATACACCTGCTATGAGAGTCCTGTGGCTGCTCCAGTTGCAGGTAGAGCTGGTTCTCCTGCCCTCACCTCCCCCAGCTGGGAACACTTCTTGGAGGAGTTTCTGTCTCCACTGACTGCACACAGGAGTGCAGTAACCTAAATTTCCATGTTGAACAATGGAGGAGAATGTGACTTGCTCAGTTTCCAAATGTTTACCTCTCTCAGGAATGTCCTCTTTTTTTAGCTCACATGAATTTGGTCTCCACTGCTGTTTGGGACAATCAGATGCCCACCCTAGTCACTGCTCTGTGTCTGACTAGAGCTGACCCCTAAGGCAAGGTGTTATGCAGAATCAGGGAATGTCCACCCAAAAAGGAAGAACTAGAAGGGAGCTCTGGCTTACCAGGGATAACTGGGACTGTTCAGCCACGGTGTCTGTTACACTGCAGGACCTCAGTCGTGAAGAAGGTTCTCTTTGCTGCAAGAAAAAAGGAAAAAAAGAAAGATGTCTCCAAGTTAGGGTGTCTTAAAACATGAAAACATGACGGTTATTCAGAAAATTCAGTAACTACAGGTACTAACCTCTTTGTAGCAAATCTCCTGTAAATAATAATCTACTTCTGTTTTACCACAGAGTGGTATATCCCATTTGTCTGCTTCCTATACACTACAAAAAAAAGGGCCCATTCATTTTTCTAAAGGAGAAATGTCAACATGAATAAACTCACAAATTATTGAAAAAATAAGGCATTAAGAAATAAATCCAAAATTAAATATTATGGATGAGAGCTCAAAATCTTAAAAATTCATTTACTTAAAAATGTATGGTATTTCTTAAAAAAAAAAACCGGTTTTGATTTTCCTCTTTGCCTTGTAACTTTTGAATTAGTAGTGTCTTTTCCTAAGACACATCCTTCATGATTGTGAACTAGAAACAACACCTCCCTCAAAAAGCACATACACATCATGTCTGATTGACACTACAGTGTAGTTCCTCTCCACCAGTGCAGCTGGGCACTCCAGGGCTGAGCAGTGTTCAGGAAAATACAGCACTGACTGCTGCAGCAAAACCAGTGGAGGGCTACTAAAATTGCAGTTCTCAGCACAAGCCCAAGCACCTCTACAGGCAGATCCAGCAGGGTATCAGAGCTGTCACTTGCTGACCAACCTCTAGGTGACATTCCCGGCAGTCAGAGACCAACTGCACTGGCTCTTTGGGAAATATGCACCTAATCAAGATTCTGTTTGAGGAGAACAAATGATTTCTTGTCTCTTGAACTACAGGGGTACCTAGATAGCGTCATACTAAGAGTAAAAAATAAATCAGAGCATGAGGTTCTGTTTATTATTTACAATTATTTTTGTAATCAAAGAGACATAAAACATTCCCCCACTTGTATGTGCATTATCCTGATTTTTTTATGGTATCCCCAGTCTGACTAACGGATAACACAGAGACCATTTTTCTGTTTTTCCCTTTCCTTTGAAAATTTCTAGCTCTACTCTCATATACTTTATTTCACTAAAGGTCTAACAGTAGCAGAACCTGAAGTTAAACTCACACAGAACACCTGAAATCTGAACTGAGGAATTCTGTTGTCCGAGGCAGTTTGCTCAATGGTGAAACTGTGATGCATTTTTTGGAAGGAAATTTTAACTGCACGTCCAGGTTTTCCTGAGACCAGCAATTGCTCCCCATGCATGAAGTGATTCAGGTAATGCCAAATAATATCACATTTCTGCACTAGATGTTTACAGATTACACATTACGTACAATCAAAGAGCTGAGTTGTTCCCCATTGGAATCAGGAGTGACCTGGAGTCTTCTGCTCAGCTCCTCAGACAGCTCCTGAGGACTGGTCCGGGACACTGGAGATGCCGGAGGAGGTGGCAGTGACAAGCTTAAGGAATCCCCACTGGCACTTGCCTCCTCTGAAATGGTTTCCCAAGGCTAATGAAAGAGAAGAAACTAAGTTCAGGTTTTATACAGACCGAGTCTTCTTTCCCTTTGCTTTCTGCGTGATCATCTCACTGTGCCCAACACAAACAACAGCTTCTCTTCCCCCTAAATCAAGGCACTACAGAAAACTGAAACACAGGGCAGTTACAGCCAGTCCACTTCCCTTCTTTTTGTAAGTTATTCCACTGTTGTTCAGAGCAGAATATGAAAGTGTTTCTATCAATGTACATATGACAAGCAATTTGGCATGATAATGTTTCTCCCAGCATTTACATAGGACTCAGTCTTGTCCACAGGCCACCAGGCAGCTGCAGCTGCACAGGCCCTTGGCAGTGTGGCTCTGGCTGCGTTGTCATTGCGCTGGTGGCATTTTCCCAACGTAATTTCCACAAACGCTGTGTAAAACTACGACTCTCTGTGTTGTGTGGTAATTAGCTCACATGTGAGAAACATGGCAGCTCTAAGTTTAGTCAGCTCCTTAGGCCCAAAGCTTGGGCATACCTCAGGAATGTCTCCGCTCTCCATAGGCTCCGGTTCCAAATCCTCACTGATGTGGCGCCGAGAGCGGAACCGCCTGTGAGCTGCCTCTTGGTTTATCTGTCTGATATTGTTATCTGACTCGGATCCCACGTCACTGCAGAGGGGGAAACACAGCATGGGAAGGAGAAAAGAACAAAAAAATTAAGTTAAACTAGGCCCCCCCCCCCACTTTGTCCATTGCCTTCAAAACCTCAGTAATGTTTTTGATTATAAAAATCATTATTCATGCACATATCAAGCTTCATAATTAGGAGATTGTTTAATCTTTCAGTTGAAAGAAAATAAAACTGGAAGCACTTCACAAGTATCACAGAACACCAAGTTGGGAAGGACCTCAGGTCCTTCGTGTTTAACCTCTCGTGGCAGGGAAACCACGGCCTAGACAAGATGGCCCAGCACTCTGTGGAACCCAACCTTGAACGTGTCCAGTGCTGGGGAATCCAGCACTTCCTTGGACATGGATTAGTGGTGGCCTTGGTAGTGCTGGGTTAAATATATCAATTTAGTGTAACTCTTGACACTGTCAGTTATTCACACTGTAAAATGTAAGCTTGCCACAGCTTTCTAAATCTAATCTTGAGACTTGCAGACTTCTCTGATAGCACATCCAGCAAATAAAGCCTATTCACAGAGTAATAACCAGGATCTCCTCAAAGCTGATCTGTTCAACTTCATTAAAACTTAATAGAATTGACTTTTTTCCTTGCCTCTTCAACAGTCTCTATAAACAAAGTAATTTATTCCAGTGAAATTACTTACTGAAAAATTCCTTATCTGTCTCCTAATATTCTAAGGTGCATTGTTAATGCACTGCCTTTCCTCCCATCTCAGACTTCCAGGAATTTCCCAGAATACTCTGTGTCTCTGTGTTTGCTGGGGGTGAGGAAGTCTCTTTCAGGCATAAACAAAGTGAGGTTTCTTTTCTGACTCGACCTCCAGCCTGGTTCTCCATCCCACACAGCCCCCCAGCCCACGGCCGCTTACACGAGGCTGGGTCGGTGCCACTGGGTGGTCCTGTTGTTGTGATTCACGTAGTAAGTCCGCCCCAGGTTGTCCACCTTCTCTTCCCACCCAGGAGGCAGCGGAGGAGGTGGCAACTCCTCCTGACGTTGAGATGCAGCATCGCTGGAATCCACCACATCCCAGCCATGCTTAGGAATGAAGGAAAAAGACCTTTGTGGTTACAGTGTGCACCTCATTGCAATGAGAAAAGAGCTAAATCCCCAGCAGTCTGCTAAAGAGGGATTCCCAAAGGTGGCTGGGTGTTCTCCTGGTGGCTTGATGCCAAAGAGAACCAACTGCTAACTCTGTTTTCAGGGCTTTATCCTTCAAATACAGCTGACCCGACAATTTTTCTTGAATCCTTCCATGAGGATTCAGCCTTACCTCAGAGTCATCCCTCTGATCACTGTTTTCTTCCTCTTGGCCACCATTTTTAGGCATATATGCCATCTTCAGTCTCAAGAAACCCTTCACGCGAGATTTGTGGCTACAAGACAAGGAGGCATATTTAGTAACTCTTAAATAATTGCAAATAAAAAAATCATGAAGTAAGAAATGTTGGAAAGTCCTCAAATGTTCGAAAGGTCCTTCCCCTCACCTTCTTGGTCTGAGGAGGAAATCCTTAAATGTGTACGGCCTCTCCATGGTTGGGTCTTCAGTCTGTAAGCAGTGGAGAAAATGGCAAATTAAAGGGCTTGCCCACAAGTCCAGCGACATAAAAAACATCCACACAAGGTGTTCCTGATGGTTCCCTTGTAGCTTTCCACTGTTACAGTTTGTAACCCCACACACCATGTGCTGACTGCAGATCAACCATAACAGATACATCTAAACAAGCATCACTGTGCAAGTCATTAAAATGCCATTTTTCTCCCACAGTAACATACATCAACAGCAACAAGTCAAAATCAGACACAAAAAACCAGTTATGCTCAACTGACACCTTATTTTGATATAAACACTACAATAACTTCACCTGTTCACACAGAAAAAGCCCTGCAAGGTCACAGATGTTAAGATTAACATACTCAGCATTTAAAAAATACTAACTACATTTAGTCAATGTTAGTCATCCAAAACAGTATACAATATCAGAAATGTTTGTACCAAGGCTAAAGCAATCACTGTATATACATACACATGCTTGTTTATTCCTATTTATAAATCTATAAATAGAAATTGCACTTAATTTAGCCTCTAATTTTGCAGTCCATGCAGAATCTTGGCTGCTGTGGGGAAATTAGACAACTGGAGCTTTATAGAATTGCAGAACCAGCTTTACACTGAATTCCTCCATTAATTAAGAACCAGAAACATTACCACCCTCAAATCTAACACCTCAACAGACAATAAAATAATTCAAACCCCGTGTCAATTACTTTCAAGTGATTGCTATTGAATTCTTACTGCTCTCAAAGAATTCGATTTCAGCTAAAACAATGATCAGATGACATAGTTCTGGCAGCCTTTTGGTTCTTCATGCATTTGCTGAAGGAAATTTGCTATCATGAAGCTTTTTTTGCACAAAAAGTGCATCCCTTCCATGCACAGCTGATGCATCTCCCTTTCCCTGTGCAGGTGAGGCTTGGTTGTCCATAAGTTTCCTTTAAGCTCTGCTGGGAGCACTTGTTTTAGGAGAATGTAAGTGGAGTGTGCAATCAACTGTACATAGCCCCAGGGGTTTTCAGAGATCTGGTGCTTACCGGGAGGTGACTGAGTGGCACATCCACCTGGCCCAGGAAGTCGTCTCTGGTCTGTCACACAGAAAGTAAACTTACATCAGAAAAGCAAAAAAGTATGAACATCAATCTAGTCACAATAGTTAAGTACCATTATTTTAGGAATCACTGGTTTCTACTCCCTTATTGTTGCCCATTACCTGCTGTTCCAATTCATTTATCTCAGCACAGTATTTCCTGTGACACTCCAAACAGGCTCCTGAGCCCACGGCACATGCGATGGTGCTAACACAATTCTGCCTGGGAGGAAATCATCAAAACCAACCCAGAACCCCACCAAAGCACTGAGGAGCCTCAGGTGGTTTCCTGTTGAAGGGGGACAGAGCCAAGCATCCCTTCATGGACTGGCAGTCCTACACTTACCCACTGTGGGAGCAGCTCATCCAAACTGGGTGAATTTCAGCATTTCAGGGATCTTTTACATGTGGTACCCACAACAGGCAAAGCATGGAAATGCTGGCAGCAGCTGAGGCCAAAGGACGCCAGGGGCAGATGGGTGTTTGCTGTGGGACCCAGGCCCTCTGCTTGAGGGACACTTAGGATTCACTCAGACAGGAATTTTTAAGATCACGCAGATGCGTTCTTCCAAACCCAATCTACCAGGGAATGCAGTTTCTCCCAGATACTGCTTGTGACACCAGATACCAGCCCCAGTGATTCCCAAATAACCTGCTGCCTATTCATAACCATGCTATGCATGGAATCCCAGGAAGTGCATGCTGCTGCTGCAGAGCCAAGTTTACATATTTCTCATAGCAGAGCATTAATATTAAAATTCATCCTTTATATGATAACATCATAAGAATTCTGTTTCTACTACAAAGATAGGATGATGTTTTGTGATTCCACAGAATGGACACATCCTGCTGTGCTGGATGCTAGGAACAACACAGAAAGCACATCTGCACCAAGGAGACCATGGCTTTTCCAATTCAAAGTAAAATCAGTGAGTAGATTTCTCATAACAGAATTTTGACTATTAATCTTCTTCCTAGCAAATACTAGAAAGACCTGGTAGCATGCCTTGTTTTTAGGGAATTAACGTATTTTCCCCTTAGTACTGGAACTCCCCCCTACTTGCCACCCCTGCTTCAATACAGTCACTCCAATAACTACTCTGAAGAAAATACACCTATTGCTTCTTCTTGCAGCCTTTAGCTCAAGAAAAACACAACTCATGGATAGAGAAAATGTTCAGGTAGGTTAGAAACAGCCAAAGAAGCTGAACCAACAAAATATGTTTGTAGCTTACAGTGCAACTGGAAATCCCTCAGTCCCAGTCAGCTCTGTAAGTGGAATTACTTCCTCATCTACTTCGGCACACATATGGTCACCTTTGCCAGAACTAGGGCTCTTATAAAACTCACTCTTAATGTAACACCTGACTGTACACATACATCTGTAAGAAAAGGGGGGAGGCTAGTATATTAATATTTAGTATTTTCATTCTGTGAAAAGAATTTTCTCTTGCAAGCCTCCACAGCCCTAATGTTTAGGCATTCTCATTCTGGGGCTTCCTGCTTCCAGCAAAGCATCTCATGAGCCACAGGAACCTTTCCCACTGCCTTCTTTTTCCCATTTTACATTTAGAAGAACATAATGAATAAACTGTTGTATTGATGTTCATTTCAAACACTGCAGGCTTTGTTTTCCAGAAGGGAAAGTGTCACTATTCACCGTATGGTAAAACAGACATTACAGCTGGGCAATAGCTGAGCACATGAGCAATTACAACAGACAACTGAAGTCCACTTAGCTTTATTCCAGCCTGAATAGAAATCAGAAGTTAGAAAACAGCAGAGTTACACCAGGTAGGTCAGAACTTTGACCTAAAGATCATACAATGTGAAGGATCTGCAGGAGTGGGCAGGTCTCACAGGGATTAAGATGTTTAGCTATGTGTAAAATACTATTAAGCCCCCTCAAATATGTACATAAGCTGACACCTCCAATATATGCAGTTCTCCCAAGGAAAGGCTCTACTGCTGCCATGCAGTACCAGGCTAAGCTGCAATCCTATGCTTGTCTGCTGGTTCCTAAGACCAACATCATCAGGACAGCTCTCCCAGCAGCCCAGGTCCTGTTCTTTTCCTGCCTGTTTCCAAACCTGGACCAATACACCACATTGTTACAACTGATCACCAATAGTGCAGAACAAACTCCTGAAAGTACCTGAAAATTTCATAATGTCCAAACAGCAGTTAAAAAAAAAAAATTAGCTGCAGCAACACTTGATAAATACATACTTAATTCTGCCAGCCACACAACTGACTCTTGCAGATCTGAAGGCTGTACTTCCACATCAGTGACACAGACTGGCAGAGGCACCAACCAGGGTACTGTGAGTGCTTTAGGAGCTCTCCCCTGGGGTGCAGTACCTCCAACACCAAGGGGCTGTTATGGGATTGGTGCAGGCAGGTGCTTGTAGAACTGTGTGACTCAGGTGTTCACAAGAAAACTGCAATTAGTGTATAAACATCTGCATCCAGTCATTTACTGGGTAAACATGAGAAAATCATTTAGATACAGGCCTGACTGAGGTGCCAGTTCCAGCCCACGCAAGGAAATTCCCATTTATATCACTGCAATTAGCATGCAGTGACAGAAGCAGGGCCATTCCTGATCCCAGGCCTTCTGCCAGTGTCCTCCCTGGCACCACAGCATCTTGCACCTTCCCTCTCTCTTGTGTCACCTACACCAAGAAACGCAGCTGTGTTTGAATCCAGAACATTAACTGCCTGCTGTCCCTCCAGACTGATTCCATTAACAGTGTCACTGGCATAACTGAGAAGGATGGTGGCACAGCACGGCAGCAGGAGCCAAAGCAGGAGTGGGAGGTTGGGAATGATCCCAAAAGGGTTCCCATGGAATGCCCCTGTGTGAAAACGTCGTCACCTTGGCCTGGGAACCAGCAACACCCACAAACCACAGAGCCATGGCTCATCCAAACTGAAGCACTGGGACAGTGACAAGATGTGAAAAGAAGAACAGGCTAAAAGGTCCCCCAGAACGTGTGCTGCTGCCAGCTGACACCCCAGGGATGTGGAGCTGAGTCCGGAGCACTGTGGGTACAGAGCTCTCAGAGGTGCTTTGGTTCCCTGGCAGATACCAGGCTGGGTAATAACACTCCACCCACCTACAGTTCCCTTGGCATTTTGAGATGATCAGGATGTTCCCAGCTTCCTGACCTGAAAATTGTTGCGTACTATTTCTGGGCACTGTTTAAAAAGATGTCGCATTGCAACCCAGATATTGCTTAATTTCAGAGCAGGCATACATGATCCCTACAGTAAATTCAACTGTTTTTTTAATGCCTTAAAGTAAACCAGAGTTTGCACCTTTCTCAGACCACAACCACCCTGTGCCATGCTTCAGCACACAGTGTGCCTAAATTATCACCCAGGTGGAAACAGCCTGATGAGGTTCAGAGCCCATCTTCTCTTTACACATTCTAAATGTATTACAGCCATGTTATTCCCAAACTTTTCAAACCACTGCAATCCTGGTGGGTAACACTGAATGTGATGAGAGCAGCTGAGAAGGATGCTCATGGGAACACCACGTGCTGTGTGTGTCAGCAGTGGTCTGGCAGGAGACAGGAGAGGGGGACAGGGAACCCAGGCCTTGGGGACATGGCAGCTGGCTTTAACCTGCTGATCCTGACAGCCAAAGGCCAACGGCTCTGTGCAAAGTGGGATAAACCCACCTGGCAAAGTCAAATCCCAGGCTGTCAAGAGGGCATTTCCATCTCCACTGAGCACTCAGCAGCCACCCCGGTAGAATAAAAGGGAAAAATTAAGCACTAATTAAGCCAATTTTCGATGTAGTACTTAAACCCTGCACTTGAGATGTGATGTGCCATCGCTGCCAAGTCCTGGAAAACTACTCCAGGAGTGGTCCAGACTGTCTGGCTCAGACAGCACCACATTTCCCAGCACAGATACAATACAGCTTCACACATCACCAAGAAAAACACAAGAGCAGAAAACGCTGCTGCCTTCCCAGAGAGCTACAGGAAATCACACATCTCACCTGGAGAGAAGACTCTTCTGAACTGTACTGTACATTTACCAAAGGCTTTAAAAATGAAAAGGACCCCAGAAAACCCAAAGAGGATTTCTGTTCATTTAAGTGTTGTTAATTATTAAAAAAACCCAAAAAACTAGCAGCAAAACACAATTCTATTAATTGAAACAACGCACATTTAACTGCTGTTGACTAAAACTTTTAAGTATTAATTAGCCATCACAGATGTCTCTCTACACCTAAGTCTTATCAACTACCTGATCTCATTCTCATGAATAAAGCTACAACGATACTTTTATGATATTCCTCTATCATTTAATGAAATCAATACAAAAAATTTTAGCTGGCAAGTTTCAGCAATTTTTCTTTGTTCTTACTAACGGAACTGCAATAAAACTCTTTTCATTTATATAAACTTTCAGAAATTCTGCCACTTACCACTGTCACCACTTCTTTCTTAAGCAAAATATTTTCAGCAGCACTTCCCAAGCATAAATAAAATTCCATTTTTCATTTGCTAATAATGGCAACTTACTATACTTTTGCAGTGGATCTCTGCAACCTGGCTACGATATTTTTACTGGTATTTTCTTAATTAAAAATATTGCACTGTAACCACGGAAAAAACCCCTAACTGATGTGTGTGTGAGGGTGGTTTTCCTATTCTAAATCTCTAAGTGCAGGTAGAACAAACTACACAGGTGGGTTATTTCCTAGAAAACAATCTCCTGTTTTTCCTTCTGACCGGAGTAAACAAACACTGACTTTTCCTCTGGGCAGCTCAATACAGCAGTGTCAGATTACAGTTTCCCTGATGCCTTCCCTCTCAACTTTCATTTTATGACCCACTTACTGCCTGCTGGGGGGTCAGTGCCACGCACTGAGCACAGGGAAGGATGAGGCACTGCGGGAAGCTCCCAGTGTCACACATATCCCTCGCTCTGCAGCCTGGGACACCACAGAACCAGGGAACACGCCGGCAGCCCCTGGGAGCCAAACCAGAACTGACATTTATGAATTATGTCCTGAGCTGCCATTTCCCAAATGAGGCAGTGGTGTTCCAAAATCATCACAGCTGAGGGAAAAATGTCTCCTTCCTGGCACACGTGGACAACCACAACTGGATCGCTTCTTAAATGGATTAAGCAAATCGCAAGACATAAGCATCAATTACTCAAATTCTGAATTATTTCTCTAGCATTGCCACTGCTTATTTAAACAGAACAAAAACAACCCAGCACCTATGCCAAGATCTGATATACTCCTGGAAACACAGGAAAAACAGCCAAAAATCTCTGGGCAATGTCAGGGAAAAAGCAACCACTTAAGCCTTATTCTGCTCACTACAGGAAAATGGCTTCCTACTGAGCTGCCCATTGTAATTAACGGTGACACACAGGAGGGCTGCAAACAGGAGGCTGCTCCTCGCTCTCAGTTATCAAAGCCTCTCTATTGGTGATGGACAGAGCAAATACCTACTATTATTACCAACAGCCCCTGGAAAGATGGGAATCCATTCCTCCTTAGACACTGAGCAGACCAAATATGGAAGGAGTAGATGCTAGAGATACTTAAAACAGACCTGAGCTGTGAGAGGATGTGGAAAATAGGAACAGATTCAATGTACAGAAATGAAAGATCAGGTAGAAAGTGTAGAACAAAGTAAATGTGCTAGGACAACTTCTGTCCCATGTTCTGTAAGAAATTAAGGAGTTAGTGGAAAAAGACCTCTCAGAACAAAAATTAAATTATCTTCTTATGAAGTTTCATTGTAACTCCACAAGAAAGAGCACTGAGGCACAATGGAATGGGCTCAGATTCCCAATGCAATAGTCAGTAAACACCACTAAATTCTAAACTTTCTGCACAATAATCTGCTTTGTGGAGTAATAGAAACTCCCGCCGTCTCCAATCCATGTAACTGCAGCCTGTGATACCCACACAGCACTCTCACAACAGTCCCAGAGCTGCAGCACAGGAAGGAGCACAGACCTCAGGACACTGCTGATGTGGCCAGAGCAGTTCATGTCTCTGAACCCACACGCAAACGTGTGGCACTTCATGTGCAGAGCTCTGCAACAGTGGAAGCAAACCTTCCCCTGCCCATTCCATGCACTTTCTGTCACGGTAGGAGAAAGGCACTGCTCCAAGAACAGTTTCCCAAAGAACTCTGGCTGAAACTCTTTGCTCCGAGCCCTCAAGCCACCTTCCTTACCCAAGTTACAGAGCCAGAACATAATGGAAGAAAGTAACAGTCTCATATCAATTTTGGGAAATGCTGCTCCTCAAAAGAGCAAAGAAACGTGTTTTAAGAACAGCAGCAAAGTACATTGAGTACGTGCAGAGCTGCAGCACACGGTGTGTAACACAAACACCTGAATACTTCTTGATAGCTGATGAGTTAACAGGTACAGAATTTCAAAAACCATGGCATTCCAAGATGAGAAACTGTAGATGTGAGGCCAGCTTGGTAAAAGCCAGCAAGTAAAACGAAGGCAGGTTTACAGCAGGAGGATTGTTCCAAGGAAGGGGGGGCTGGTGGCTCTCCAAAGCACAAACAGCTGCATTTTACTACTTGGAACTTGCACAGAGGCCCCCAAATTCTTCCTCTGCTCAGCCTCATCCTTGGCATTGCTCCTGCCTGGGGAGGGTGCCCAGAGCACACTGCAGCACTACGTGCTCCTGCAGGGCAAACACGGCTGCCTCATGGCGCCCCTCAAATGCAGGGAGTCCCAGCAAAAGCATTCCCAGAGGGAAGGGCACCTGGAGCTAGGACCTGCTCCTGCAGATCCTGGCAAGCGGGCAAGGGAGGCTGGGGAAGCTCTGCCGCTGTTCAGCACTGAGCAGAACAAAAGGAGTATAATTAGCTGGCAAATTGTTCATTAATGTTGTCTTGCTGCAGATACTATGAAGTGTTCAAACAACAGACCTCTTATTGTCTCCACTACCATTTCTTCCTCTCTCCTCTGCAAATCTACTTACTTATCCTACCTTTTCCTTTTGCTCAAAGAAATGTCCTACTTTCTCTGCTTCTTATTCTCATCAACAGCAGTTCAGATTTTTGGATATATTCAGACTTTTGGATTCCACTATACATCTGTCATGACCAATTTTTCTGTGTAAGTGCTTTCTTGGCAGAAAGCAATTAATAAATACAACCCTCAGAAAAGCCAAGCACTGTAAGAGGAGAAATGCTTTAGTGTGCTAGGGGGATTTGTATTCCCCCTAAAGCCATTCCAGTGCTTCTTATATATCCTGGAGAACTGCAGCAACCAAAATCTGAAGGACTTGAGATACAGAATATATGCAGCTCTTGCAAGTGTGCTGGAAGATGAGCAGCAGGATAGCTGGTTTTAACAGGAAGGTTAAAAAATGGCCATCACTTTCTTTGACAACACTTTCACCTCCTCTTGTTTCTTGAAGAAGGCAGCTGAGAAAGAAAAAAATGTTCAGACTGTGACTTCTATGGGAACTGAACAGAGACAAAACTGAAGAAATCCATAATTTCTCTCTTAAGATCAGTCAAAAATGGAACTGCTGTTTTTAATAAAATGCTTGAAAAATCAGTGGTGCATCACTTCCAGAGGCATAATGTGTATAAATTCTGCACAGACATGCTGAGTAAGCAAAACCATGCACTTTGGAAATTTTTTAAGTACTGATTCTTCTCTCTGCAGCTCTTCCATGATTCTGGTCAAATTTACTGGCATTCTTCATGCAAATCAGAAGAATTCTCAAGTTAAGAACTCTGCAGAAAAGAACTGCTCTTGAAGTACAATGAAATTTTAGTCATCCATCACACTGACGTAACATCCTTCATTACTGAGCACTATTCCTCAATTTGCTCTCCTTGATATGCACACTGCTTATTGCATAGCAGCACTAAAATAGTATAAAATGACTCATGGCGAAGTAAAAGTCCTCAGTTTTCCATTCACCAGAGACACTAATTTCTGCCATTCCTTATCCACACCACGAACTGGGGCATCAGCCACTCCCAACAGTTCAGAGCAGCCTCAAACACCTGCAGTAATCCCCACTGGAACCTGAGCATGATTTCCCAAGCTCCCGAGATCAGGGACAGTTTGGAAGCAAATGTTTATCTGACCCCTCATGAACCCCCAATAAAACCCTTGTGGGCACACCAACAAGAGCTCACATTTACACAAGCTGTGATTCCCATGCCAGTGTGGTGGTTGTGTCCAGCTCACAAAGTGAGCTCCCTGTGTGCCGAGCTGAATGCCCTCTGCCTGGGGAAGCTGAGGGTGCATATCTTTATTAGCAACAGTCCAGAAAACTGCAGTTTAAGTTAGCCTCAGTAATAATGTAGGATTAGGCCTTCGTTTCAAATTGACACCCTAAAACTGCAGCAGTGCTGTGAACACTCTGCTCTCCCCAACAACAGGCGAGTGCCCTATAAATTGCCAGGGATGACCGGGAGCAGCAGCCCCAGCCAGCACCTTTGCCAAGTGTCCAGCTCTGTTACATCAGGAGCATCATCACCCTTTTCTGGATCATGATGCAGTGCTTTAGGTATGTGGGCTGAGGTTAAACAACAGAGAAGCGGTGCTAGGGAAATCAAAGTCGTGAAAGGCTCCGCAGGCAGGGAAATGAGATTGCTGGAATGGAATCAGGGAAGGCACGCTGACATTTATTCAGCCTGAATTTTCTAAAGGTACTAAGTACGTTCTTTCAACTGGCTGATCCCAGCAGCACTTATACTCAAGAAGGCATTAGGCCTGGCAATATGTGACATCCTATTTTTGCTTTAATGGTTTTCCTAATGTTATGGAAAAAAACAAGATCCACTCTAAGATTTCCAAAGGCCCACTTTTCTGTGACACGAGACTGTGTTCTACTGGGTAATAATGAGTATCCTCAGGGGAAGCATGGCTGTGCACTGACCAGAGGGAACAGTAAGGTACTTTATGCTTAGGCCACCAACATGCTAATTAGTGGACATTAATTAGTCCTAATTTCTGAAAAATAATTATCGCTTACGCCTACATGTGTTCAAGCTCTTTTTCTTTGCTGAGACCAAGAACCTTCACACCTGCTTAATCTTCAAGGTTAGAAACAACACATTTGTTTGTAATAGAAAGGAGAGCCATGATTACATTGACTAGTTCATGTGGATCAGTCACTAATATTTGCTGCTGGATTTTTTATGGTGGGTAATTTAAATTGCAGTCAGTTAAAAATCCAGTGAGTAACTGGTAATATGAACTCTCTGGGTGAAAAATAAAGAACACAGGAAAAAGCTTGAAAAGTTTGTTTGTGTTCTGGAATTCTGCACAATTATTTGATTAGAGCCAAAACCAGAAAAGCCAGAACTATCAGCTGCAAATGCCTGGTCAGAACTGCTAATCCCTTTCAAATTCAGGAGCAGAACAAAAGGCAAGGAAGCGTTCTGTTCAGCTCCAAGCTCCCAGAAACCCTCTGCAGGAGCCTGCCTGTGCTGGGCAGGGAACACACGGTGCCAACTCCCACATCAGCTCCGTGGAGAATGGAGCCGGCGCTGCCAACTGGCGGCTCCACATTCTTTCCTCCCTCCTCTTCCTGCATCTGTTTTGGCTGCACCTGGCACAAGGAACCCAAGTGATGTCAGCTGCCCAATCCAGCCCTCCGAAACTCACTGCTGGAGACACAAACACTGCCCAGCACAGCCAGCCTGGCACCCGGGGACACGAGGAACTGTCCCACCCGCTTTGCCTGCCATCCCCTCCCGGGCCTTCCTGAGCAGTGCCAGGGAGATGTCAGGAAAAAAACAGGCATGACTTTTCAAAGAGATCAGGTCCTTCAGTGGGATAAAATGCATCTATTCAATGGGAAATGAAAGTATTTTACATTTTTACATATAGGCTGGCAAAAGTTGGGCAGCTGGTTAATTGCACTGAATTCCTAGGATTTACAAGCTTAGACAGGGAGGGCAACCAAAGCCCCTACAGAAACCCTTCTCTCCCTCATCTTTTTAATTTAACCTTAGTTAAGGGACAACAAAATACCCAAACCCCAGCACAATGCAATGTTAATTCCCTAAGGAAAAAACACTGTGAAGTTAACTGGGGGGATGGCAAGAGTAAGAGTAGATAGATTTCAGTTCTCTCACTAAATATAAAGCAGGTAAGATTTGCTTTCCTTTAAGACATTTGCATTAGGGCGCTGTTGCAAGGCCAAAAAGATACTAAAGAATGGTGACATCAGACCAAAACAAATCTATTAAGACCAGTTCTCACAGTAAAATGGTTCCTGGAAGGTTTTCCCTACTCAGCCAGTATGCCATTCTCTACATTTGCAAACAACAAAAAAATTGCATTTCACTTGCTCAGTTAAGATCAGATATTTTTACACAGTAAATTAAAAACATGTAATAGATCTCAAATAACGTCATTATGAATTAAGCGATTTCTGAAAACCTCTTTTTCATTCTTCATGTGTTACTAAACTCTTTCAGAAATTGCTGGCATCTGGCCTCACATCAGAGACAAGGCAAACACTCAAACAGGGAAATTTAATTTATTTCATTATGCAACTTTTATGCACAGAGCTGACTCAAAAAAGTATATTTAGGCCCTGGATAACATCCAAGTTAATAATTAATTATGTTTTAAACTACTTGATGTGTAATTCCTAATATTTCTCATTTTACCTGTTCTTTTTGGATGCTGTAGCTGTGACTGCACATGACTGACTGGTGAGCAAAAAGGGCAGAAACAAGGAGAGACATTATTTGACGGACACGTGGTAAGAGACAGAAGCAACCACAGAGTTGGTATCAGATTTGTTTTCTAAAATTCATGATCAGAAGATTAGTCATAAAATAAAACATCTTCAAGGTGCTTGCTGAACAACAATCCCACAGTACTGTTCATCCTGGAATCAGGAGAAAATCCTCAACATACTTCCAAATGCAATTTAACAGAGTAAGCAAATACTCAGTACATGACCACCTCACTGCCACAGCACCAGCAAAGCCTGCCTTTGCAAAGGGGTACCAGCCCCAGAAACAGCAGGAAATCACAGATGGATTTGCAGGTTTTCCTTCCCTGATGGCTGCCATGCAAATAGAAGCAACCTTTTGGGAGCACAGACTGTCCTTCCAGATGCACAACTGTCCCGAGCACATTCCCTTCCTTTGGCAGCACTCCTGCACAACTCTTTCCCACACAGGCATGGTCACACAAAGCTCAGTTTACAGCTCAGAGGGGTTTGGGTCTTCCTTTCCCCTTTGTCCTCAGGGATGAACAACAACACTCGAGACAAAGCTGACAGGTATGTCAGGCTGTGGATGTCCAGAGCTGAATCTCTCTCTTACTGAAGATAAAACTCCCACCTTACAACAAAATTGTAAAAGTTCTTCTCTAGAATCCATAAAATACAGCCTGGAAGTTGTTATTTCCAATGCAGGCTGAAAGGGAAGCTGCAGCTTTCCACCAAAGTCCTGACAGCTCTGGATTCACACCACAGAACACGGTGCAGTTTTTATTTTATTTGAACAACTCATCTAATCCCTTGGCCTTCAGGTCTGGAAGTAGCTTCTCCCACACACCCTTTTAATTTTTTCATTCCTTTTGGAGACAAAAACCTGCCTGGTCATCATGCTGGTTTAATCATTTTATTTTTCTGTACATAACTGCTGACTTTTGGGAGCTCCCAATGCCATTCTGGTACATGAAAAGATGGATAAAAGCATGGGACTTCAGATGAAGAGATGCAGTAATGAGTCTAATAATGAGATTTAATCTGGAAACAAACTAAACAGGGTAGATTTAGCTTTGGAATAGCTGCTGAAATAAAAACTTCAGTTCACATGCACAACTTCTGTCCTGTTTATGTGTATAAAACATGCGTATTCAGAAACTTATATTACTTGACAGCTTTTCTCAAATAGAAAACCAGCTGAACAGCATAAAAAGCAATCAAGACTCTCTGTCTGGTTTCTTTTCTGTAATCTTCTGTGGCTAGATCTGCACCAAGGCAGCTCTGGCTGGCACCTACAGCGTTAAACCCGTGTCAGCATTTCCATTATAAATTCTCCACTTTAGAGACTGCTGTGTACCCAAACTCACACACAGTTTTTCCATGCCAGAACAAAGATTTTATTACTGCTATTTTAAAATGTGATACTCTTCCATCTCTGCTGCTCAAAGTTTTATTCTGGTTTCTTCACCGAGAAATACCAATAGATACAGTTTTCAGGGAGAAAAAGAAAAATGCTTGACACAAAATTCAGCGTAGTTTCCCAGGGAGCTCTGGGAACGGGGAGGGATGAGGTAAAAAGACAGCACTGTCAATTCTTGACTCTCTAAAACCTTACTAAAATTACAGATGAGTTTCTTGATCCTGCAAACTAATTTACACTACTTGCTGTGAATTATTTGTCCTCATAGGAGGATGAAATAGGAGATGGGGAAAAAAAGCAAACTTTATTCAGGTCCTTGGTACTTCCCATCTTGAAAACCAGCTCCTGCTCTGCCCAGGTTTGAGCGTGCCCACCTGCCCCCTCCCCAACAGCCAGAGTGGTTCAGAACAGACCTGCAAGTTGATGGGCACTAGAATTAAGAAGAGGGGCATGTGATTTCTCACTGAGGAGAAAAGAACTGATTTTGCCCTTAACAGAAAAGATAAAGAGACCCAAGGGATGGAATTCATCATCCTCTAGCTGCAGCTGTCAACAAAGTCCTTATCTGCAGAGAGCAGAGGCTCTCCAGATGGTGATCTGCACTCCTTGCAGAGCAAGTGGAGAGCCAGGAAATTCACAGCACTATTCATTTAAACCATTTAAACCCCCAGCTAAGGCCACATGAATTATTTTCTAGAAATGCCTGTTAAGAGTCCAGGCAGCAACCCCTTGATGTAGGGCTGCAAGCTCAGACATGTGCAATCCAGAAGGAAAAGGCCTTGTGCAGCTCTGAGGAGAAAGCAGCTCCTGGATGGTGCCCAGCACCCACTGCACACCTGCCTCCCAAAAATGCCAGAGGGCAGGTGAGCTGTACCAATCGAGTTAGCCTGGCAGAGACACACTGACAGAAGGAAGACCTGGACTATTGCATCCAGATTTGGGTTCTCAGCGAAAGAAAGATGTGCACCTGCTGGAGTGGGTCCAGAGGAGGCCACGGAGATGCTCCAAGGGCTGGAGCCCCTCTGCTCTGGAGCCAGGCTGGGACAGCTGGGGGTGTTCACCTGGAGAAGAGAAGGCTCCAGGGAGACCTCAGAGTCCCTTCCAGGGCCTAAAGAGGGCCTACAAAAAGGTGGGAGAGCAACTTTTTACAGAGGGACACAGTGATAGGGCAAGGGAGGATGGTTCTAAACTAAAAGGGGAGAGATTTAGATCAGATACTAGGAAGGAATTCTCTACTCAAGAGGGTGGTGAGACTGGCACAGGCTGCCCAGAGAAGCTGCAGCTGCCCCTGGATCACTGGAAGCATCCAAGGCCAGGCTGGGCAGGGCTTGGAGCAACCTGGGACAGTGGAAGGTGTCCATGCCTGTGGCAGGATGGACTTTAAAGTCCCTTCCAACCCATACCACCCTGATTCTCTGCAAGTCTCAAAAGGCCAGTTTGCTTTCACTCCGCATGTCAGATCCTAATGGAGTAACTGCTGCTTCCAGTATCATCCACAGGGAAACAGGCAGATAAGCAGTTAGATAAAAGTTCCTAAGGAACACGATTTGTCCCATTTTTGTCTATTTATTCCTTGGACTTGGCAGACATTTAGACTTGGGGTTCAGGAACTATACGTGAACCCACACCAACGCAACTCCTAAAAGTGTACCGGCATGGGACCAGCATCTCTGGGCATCAGGACATGAATTATTTAAATGAAGAGCTGAACACTGTTGGTGAGTGACCACGGGAGTGGCACAGGCAAGAAGAGCAATGCTAGAGGAGAAAACCAAGATTCCCCCCCCCTAAACTGCACTAACCACCAAATAACAGTCACCTCTGGTCATGGTGATGAAGAGGTGAAAATCCCTTTTTGTTTTATTGAATCAATGAAGATTCCCACCAGTTTTCCTTGTGCTGATCAGCAATACACAAAGCATTTGGTGTCTTGTAAAAACTCAGGAAAGAGCCAGAGCTTACTCTGAAACATTGACATTTATTTTTAATCACACTGTTCACTTTATGTACTAAAGTAGAAAAACAGAATATTAACCTGGAACTGAATTTCATACCAACAAAAATATATCTCTTACTTTGCAAATGACACTGGTGAAAAATTTGAACAAAGCTGTTCCACACTGCCCTTTCAATTGTCCCCAGAGGCAGCGCTTTAAAAGTGACAGCTGAGCACAGGGCCAGCACAGCCATGTGCTGCCTCATCACTCCAGTTGGATGAGCCATGGGGTGGAACTGCTTGTTAAGGAATTCTTCTTTTCCAACCCACTAGATCCAAGAAAGACAAGAAACTGGGAACACATGGATAAGGACAGAGAATGCTATCCCAAGGCTTCCATATCATAAACTATGAATATCTTGAAGCATAGCATGTCAAAAGCTTTTGACCCAAATCAGGCCAACAGTAAACTCCAATGTATGGGGTGAGTTACTAGGCATGTTTTCCCTTTCATTGATAATATATGTGATATAGTACGTCACGATCACATCCCTTTTCTGACAGTTCCTGACTACATCCACAGCTGATGGGTCAGTTGGATAGCTGCTTTTCTGCAGGAAGAATCTGCATGCATTCCTGAACAGAACTTCCTATAGAGCTGATGTCAATCACAGTCCAACCAAGGCAGAAATCCTGCAGGACGCTTTCCCTGTGCAAGAAAGTCTACAGAAGTGCTGAGTTCCTTAGACAGACATTTCTAACCCTGGATAGGGTAGACACATGCATCTTTTATATATTCATGACTTAACATTAGCTATACTATGTTAGTAACATACTATACTGGACACCAGAAACTGTCCCCAGCAGTTCCTCTAAGTCCATCAGCAAAACCCACTGACCTACTTGCTCTTAGGTCCAACTCACAAATAAACAAAACTTCAATATGAATAGACTGATTCCACTCACAGGTCTCACAATGAGATAGAAAAGAGGATGGTTCCAGATTTTAAACCTGCCTTGTAGTAGTGATTTTCTGCATGAATTGCTATCAATTCTTTCCAAAGTTTTGCCCTGTAGAAGTCTTTTCCAAACCATAGGATACCACAAAGGTACAAAGGGGTATCACTGAAAAATAGGGAGTAGAATGAAAGGACTAAGAAAGCATCCACCCCCTCCAGAAAAATAAACTGCCAAAATCCACTGTGAATAGAATACATTATGATATGATTCTGAAAACGAGTAAATGTTTTTCCTCATCTCCATTGCAGTCATGTGTTTGCTGGAGTCCTTCTCTGACAATTACAGCTTTTCCCCTACACAGCTTTGTTAACCAGCAGCTGACTCTGCTCTGGGTGATAAAAATGACCTCTGACCACCACTGACACATCTCAAGTCAAGCAAGGCATGTCCAGGGATGTCACAGGCCTTGGGAGTGGCAGAGCTTGGGAGCAGCACTTGCAGTACCTTAATTTCACTGAGTTACACATTCTTCAGATGAATTTTTTAACCACTTCCATGGAGTCTGTATGAAAGCCATCATCCTGTTTCCACTTTGATAGAAAGCATTGCCAGAGCAGTGTTTTAGCCAGAGTTCAGGCAGTCAGTCTCTGGTTTGCCATGACAGCTGGGACGAGGCAGCCGCCTTTGGTGCCCCCATGCTGGTCTGCCAGGTACCCTGCAGTGCAGCACTCTGGCCTTGTGACTGCTGAACTGCCTTTACCAGAGAATCCCAGGACAGGGGGGATTGCAAGGGATCATCTTGTTCCAGCCCTCTGCCATGGGCAGGGATAGCTTCCACTAGAGGAAGGTTCCCATCCCCTTATCTTAGCTTGCTCTTTTTGGTTTATGCATCACAATCCCAGCTGGTATCTTCAGAGCATAAATAGATTCTCTGTACTTTCATAACAATATTTATTCTAAAATTATTTCTGAGAAAGGAGAGGAAGAGCTGAGCTGTGAGAAATGCAGGCTTGCAGAAGGCAGAGGTGCCGCTTCTGTTTGTTTACTAAATATAATTCAGTCCTACTCATGCAACACTTTGTTAGGGCACGTTGTATTTTGCTCACAAAGATGCCTTTGTCAGCTCTCTCCAACAGTTGTCCAATACATTTTTGAAATGTTTCCCACAAATCCAGCTCTGCACTCACAGTCCCCAATGACAAACAACACCAGAATGTGGGATATGCACAGTGCACAGACATTCTATTGCATGGCATATAAAAAATCAGAGCAGGCAAAAGAATTTGCAACAAAGCTTCCAAATAAAATTTCTCACAGTTTGACATGAGCTCAGCCTTTACTTAATATTTTACTCTGCCTGGTAATGAAAGACATCCTGCCTGCCCCAAAGCACTTGTCTAAAAGAACAGATATTTGAAAGGTCACAACCACTCAGAGCAGCAGGACTGCAGACGCCCGCTCAGATGTTTGCTCTGAGATAAATCAGGCTGCAGCAGCTGCTGCTTCCAGCCCCAGTCCAGGCCCTATATCAATCACATACACAAACTTCTTGCACTGGGACACACCACAATTATCTTTTTCACACTATCAACTGTAAACCATGGCAACCTCTTCCCTCAGCCTAAGAAATCAGGTATTTCAGGCGCTCCCATACTCAGATCATAGATCTTCCAAACAAACTTCTGTGGGACAGATTAAAAATGGCACCTTAACAAGGAATCTTCTGTGGTCAAAAAATACAACAAAACTTGCACCAAAAGGCTTCCCTTCCCCACATTTCCCACGGCATCCTGGTCCAGTCTGTCACCTCTACCCACAGTATTTCTGCATTTACTACAAAGACGAGAAACACTACAAAAAAGGTTTAAGTTTCAATTAGTTCTTTTCCTTTGAGAGCTTTGCCCTACAGGATCCAGTGCCTCATGGGCTGAGTGCTTCTGTGCCTGCCCTGCTGCACGACTGCCTCAATCCATTCCTCACGGTCGCTCAAACCAAGAGCATGGAGGAACAAATTTCCTCCCTCTCCTCTGGAAACACAGAAGCATGTCTTTGGTATGGGAATCGTTACTGCAGGGGGGATGAAAGCAGGGACTTTGTGGGGGAGGTCCTTTAGGAAAACAAGGACTGCTGCAGAGACCCCAGGGCTCATCTCGGCAAACCTCTGCTGCCTCTGTGCTAGGTCTGACATCCCACAGCTACTTATAGAACTGGCTGTGGTGGGTCTCCATGAACAGCTGATCTTGGAGCAATGGATAATAAATAGAAAAGGGAAAATCAGGCACACTTTTTTCTGCTCCCTAATGTGTCCTGGAACCAAACCTGTACCAGGCAAGGGATTTCCTTATATTTTACTCTCTGAAGAACTCCAAAGAAGGCTATACTGGGAAGACATGGAGCCCACAAGCTTTTCCACGGGAAAGCTGCAGAGTCACCCCTGGCCTTGCTGCAGGGAGCAGCTGTCCCTGTGCTGCATTTCAGCGCCTGAGAGCACAGGAGCCATGGAGCCTGAAATCTCTTTGGTGACTGTGCCACAGCTGGAGCCGGAGCTCGCAATGCTAAATACAGCATCTCTGAGCTGGGAACTCGAGTGGGCCGTGTTGGATTGCACAGCAAAGCAATTTAAGCAAATGACTAATCTAAACCCTTCAGTTTCGTTCCTACTTTGGGCTTTGAAAAAGCGGCTGAAAAAATATCAACCATCAATCTTCACCCGCTGTAACAAAGCAAACCCAGGAGATTAATTCTGCCATCCTAACACCAAATCAAGGCAAATCCAAACAAGACTGTTTACTGAGCTGTGCCAAGCCACTTGCACTTGGACTTGGATCAGGACTTGTGGCATTCAAAAAGCATGACATGTTCTTCACTTCCAGATGGAAGAAAAGAAAAATTACTATAACAGAGGTTATTTTTTCCCCAGACTTCTCGGCACCTTAACTAAGCCAGTATTTTGATTGAAATTATCCTAAGATTCCCATAGTCCTAGCAACTATTTCATTACAATATACATTTTTAAAGTGTGTAGAGGTATACGCGTGTTCATCACACTTAGAAAGCACCAAAGTACTTGTTTTTAAAACCAAGTTCTTCATGCAGCAAGGTCTCAGTCAACTAAACTAACAGGAACACTTAATTTGCTATTTGAAGGCTCTGATTTTAAAAAATCTTTCCAGCTGACGTAACAGTGAATTAAGAAACATGTGACAGTAAGATCTGAAAATATTACACTGGATGCAATCATAACTGAGAGCAAAGTTACATTAGATTAGAAATAAAGATGATTCCTGGCTTGCTCCAGAGGAATGCAGAACATTCCAGCACTAACAATGGAAGTGCTGCAGTTGGCTCTAGTCTGGCAGCCTTTGTAAGGCAATCCGTGTTTTACCAGCACACTCAGCATTGTACTTACTGCAGTGCCGGCTGCCGTAGGACCAGGGGTGCTGTGACTCTCTTTACCAACACCCTGACTTTGTTCTTCAGGCCCACGTGTGACAAGAATCCTGAAGTGCTGCTGCCTCGTGTTTTGATCTGGTCTGATTTTAAACAAGCATCCCTGCCCTTGAGGCATCCGCTCTACTGAATTGCTTCTAGGTATTTCTGCCCTGTTCCTGCCATTTCCAGGCAGTTCTGAATTCAGCCCATTAGCTGTGGGGCTAATTGCTTCTGCTGGTGGCTGGACAGGGTAGGAAGTACTCCTTTCCAGTCGTATCCGAGGGTACCTGACCAATCTGTCCCCTTTTGTTCCAGTAAATCCAAAGTTACATCCACCTCCTGCGCCTGTACCACTTGTCTGTGGCTGCTGTAACTGGAGAACAAAGAACTTTTTCCCTGAATTTGCTGACAGATCCGGCACATGCTGCAGGGACCAACGCCGGGGTTCAGGGGTGGGAGCATTATTTGGAGCCTCAGGACCAAAGGGAAGTAGAGTAACTTGAGGCACATCTGCACTTGAGGCCCGATGCTGAATCCTCACACCACTTATGTTTAAACCTGAAGTCACTTCACCTGCTTCTTCTCTTTGGGCAGTCAGCGGAGCCTCCTCACTCTGGTTATTAGTAGGAACACTATGAAATACTCTACAGTTACAGCAAACACTTCCATCTGTCTGCTGCCCTAACTCTTCCATCAGCCTGGGTGGAGAATTTTCAGGAGTCACCTGCGGACTGTTCGGAGAAGAGTGGCTCTCAACAGGGGATGCATAACGCTCCCTGAAGTCGGAGAATTTACAGGGAAGCGTCTCCTCCGGAGATTCCAGGGCCGTGCACTCGTCGGTGCAGCCATCAGCAGCTTTGCGCTGGAGCGAGATCTGCATGGACGAGCTCCTGGTGGGGCGTGTGTCGATGCCGTTCAGCAGCTGCGGGATAAACATGGATGTGCTCCTTTTCAAGGAGCCCACTTCTTGCAAATCTCCGTCACCGCCATAATCCGCTCCGTGCCGCGAGAACGCATGAGGGCTGCTTCTTCTCGGCAAGGTGTGGAATGCCATGAAAAAGTCATCTTCTCCCTCCCGGGCAAGGATCTCCGATTCAGGGGCTGTGTTGCTTCTCCCAGAGCCAAAATGAAACCGCAGCCGATGGGCCATGGTTTTACAGAGAGGAGAAAAGGAGAGGGAGAACAGCAACAACTCAGGCACTGCCAGAAGTTAAAAACCAAAGACATAAACTCCAAGAAAAAGTGTCCCATCTGCCAAACGGTTAGCACTGCAGCCCTGGGAGCGACAGATAGCAGAAATAGCCCAAGTGGCAAGCAGCATTCCAGGCATGATTGGGCAGGAGCAGTCAGCGCTCCTACACACACGGTGACATAGGGTAGGATGGTGGGAGTCACGTGGCCTGGTTCCCCCTCTCCAATGTAAGCGTGTGGGGAGTTTGTTTTTTCCTTTTCCTTTTTTTTTTTTTTTTTAATGCCAGCAAGAGCCTGAAACAGCACCTTCCCAGCTGCTCCTTTTCCATCAGGGAGGAGCGGCCCCACCGGGAGAGCTCTCGCAGCTGACTGAGGCAGTGACCACACTCAGCACTGCTACAAATCTGAACCACATCAGATTCACACGGCACACTTGGAGGAAGCACTCACACAAAAATGTAACTACAACAGAAACACTTCCATTTTGTGTTAAAAGTTTAAGTCAACACCACATGCAAATAAGGACAATTCTTTCAAGCATAACATTTTGGTGTGTTACAGCTCTGGGCTGTCACGGCACAAGAGGAATAAATATAGCAGGGTTATGCTTTCAATTTTAACCATGCTCGTAACATAATTAAGCAACAAACTTTTTGCCTTTAAAAAGCCCCAACAGCAATATAACCTGTACTGTCTTTGAGTAACTACAAACAAATCAACCATACATATGGCAAAAATCTCCCACACAGTAAAATCAGCAGAAATGTGCAGGACAGCAGGACACAAAGCTCCTTTTCCAGATTTACCAGGCATACAGATGAGGGAAAAGCAGAGCTGTGTGTTGCATGCCCATTTGTACTGATTTGTCTCAGACCCTGCACAGAACTGCCCGCTCCTGGCTGGCCTCCAGTGAGGGAGTCAGCAATGCCACCACGCATGGCACTGCCAGCACAGAGCACAGTTACGCCCTCTGAGAGCCAGAAGAGCTCAGGAGAAGGACAGGCAGACAGGATACACCAGAACGTGAACCAGCCACCCTAAATCGGCTCTGCTACAACGCAGATACTCAGTGCACTTCTTAGCACATACCAGAAAAGAAACTGGTTAACCAGAGGCACAGCTCCATCTCAGGGCCTGGACAGCTGTTCCCTGCAAGAACTGGAAAGCCTAAATCTTGTCAACAGCTCTGAAAATTTTTATGTGGCGGGTCAGTCCTCTGCCTAGACAACTGAAATCTGCTTGCAAGCAGCTTGCTTTCAAAAGCCAGAAAATTACCAATCCCAAGAGCAATGGCAGCTCAAACTGATCAAACTGCCAGCAGCCAGCACAATCCCCCATTGTTTTATGTGGATTATGAGCCACAACAAAAATGTGACTAGCTTCCACACAGCAATGGTCCTGGAGATTGCCTTGCAGAAGCAAAGGTGGTGGTATTATTTCATCTTATTTTTCAGGTAAAACATATTACTCAAGAACATGGTCTCTGCACACAAAATGAAGCTGCATCACATTTACTCTGTTGAGATTAGGGAATAGAAAGGCAAGGACACCTGCAGAGACAGAGTGTGTTTTGGTGATTTGGGAACAAGAAGAAGGAACAAAGCCCCTCCAATAAAAGCCATTTAAGTATTGACAATAAGTATGCCAGAGTAAAGCCAAAAGAATCAGTTCAGTGTCTCCTCATTCTACAAACACAACCTGATGGAAGCCTGCTACTATAAACCCCCCAAAGTAGTTGCCTTGCCATAGGCCTCCTGGAAGGAAAGCAATGGCTTATAACCCCAGGTGTGCCCCTGGCCAGGAGGTTCCAAGCCCAAGGACAGACTGACTTAGGAGGTAGGACCAGAAGGAGAACACACACAAATTGGTTCAACAATAAAAAGTGCTGAAACTGCCAGGGTAAGGCCAGTACTGCACATTCAAACTTGAAAACTCAAAGGAATATGTCTGAAACAAGTATCCCAAACCTGTCATTTCCCAGCTGTCACTGCATACAAATTTTTCCTCTAACCCACCTCCCTGCTCCCGTGGCACCTTTGCATTTCAATGGGACATGGCAGTTTGAACAGTGCACGTGGTCATTTATGATCATTCTATACAAATAAATACACGCCCGGTCAGCCCACTGTAGAGGCACAGTGCCTCTGGTTCATCAGTTAACTTCCTCCTGAGGGAAGATCCAGTCATTTGGCTGCCAAGTCCTCCTTCTCCCCAGATTACAGCTTGTGGGGTTTCCTTTGCTCTTTATTTGTTAGCAAGACAGAAGGCAAGAACCTATTGAGGACAGATGTTTCTACACTGGGGTTTTTAATTAAAGCATTTTTGCAACTCTGATCCTAACTTTCAGAAAGTAAACAAGTTTAGTAAAGGTTGTCCTGCCCCCAGCCCAGAGAACATTAATTCCTGATCTCATGAACAGAGAGATGGTGTTACAATGTTCAAAAAGCAAACCCCCAAGAGCCATCCACGGTATGTGCCACCAGTGTGGCACTGCACTGGCACGTTTAACCCCAGATGGACAGAGGTACACTGTCACTTATCCCATGGATCATAACTCCAACAAAAGCAAGCAGAAGTCAGAGGTGAAAAGCCTCTTCCAGAAGAGCTACTGTATCAGCCAACTGCAGGCAGACTAAACCACTAAAAACACGTCAGCACTGTGAGGCAGAGAACTGAAATCCAACAGAGCATCATTCTGCCATGACCTCAAACCTTCACACACGCATCGTGAGCACCAGGCACAGCTCTGCTAACCACCTCCCAAAGCAAGATGCAGAAGCATTAAAGGACTGGAAAGGCACACTAAAATGATTAGGGGCTGAAGCAGCTGCTTTATGACTTTATTGGTTTGCAGCAGAGAGGCCTACAGAAGGACAGAGTGAGGGTTTTGCAGTCAGAGGGCTGGGTGAGGAGGACTATTTTGGTCTGACTCAGCAGGGCACTACTTTAGTGCCCTTTTAGTCCCAAACCCAAATGGTTTTTATGCATCTATCCACATTTCTTGGCACACTCACTGAAACAATAGACTAAAGACACCTTTAAGCTGTGTTGTATTTCCATCAGCTGTGGCACACAGAACCTTGTGATTGGTGTAACACAACCAAGACAAGCACTCACCAGTCTGTTTTCATCAAACACCTCGAACAGGAGCCGATGGTTGGTTGGGTTTACCTGGGAGAAAATCCAAATGGCACTGGAGTTCAGTAGCTGGACAATAACAGCATCTGGGTACTAGCTCAGGCAGCAATTGAACCAAGGCAACCAGGATAAGACTAGCAGCTCTGATGTAAATCTTTACTTAAACTGGAGCACCAGAACCTTACTGCAACTTGGAAGAGTCTGGCAGTTGACATGAAAGCTTTCATTTGCTGTTCAGTTAATGCATTTCCTTCATAATTTCACATTCAGATATGTTTCTGACTGTCCATTGCTCACCATTCTCTAGCCCATTTAGCACATATGGCCTTGGAACACTCAACAGAAGTCTCCCCAACACCTGAAAACAGCAAATATACCTCCACAGAATTATTTGCATTTACTTAAATTGAAGCAGAAGGACTGCCAACATTTAAAAGGATAAAAACAAACACAAAAAAACCCTCTGTCAGGAAGACAAAGCAACAAAACAACAAAAAGTTTTAGAGTGTTTGATCCAGTTGATATATGTTTTTCAGAAAGGCTTTGCAAGCCATGTTACTATGACCAGCACATTTAATTAAGAAAATTTAGAAATAATATACCACAATGCAGTGATAATTCCATGGGCTGGCGATGGACTTGTGAGTTTTGAGAAAATCAGAGAACTGTGACACACAAAATAGGGTCTAAATTACTTTATAGGTCCCACTATTGCTTAGGACTTTCAAGATGTTTTAACAGAGCTTTTACGAACTATACCAGAGGTTTTGCAGCAGTTTTGTGCATTCCCTTTCCCAGAGATTTTAGATTTGGACTACTTAGCTGCAAACCCTAGAAAGGTTGTTTGGTATATGTGTACAAAGCAGCATTCCCCACGAAGCTGAGGCCTGTGCACTGAACTCTCCCAGAGCTCCCCATCCCAGCAGGCAGCTCCCCACATCTGGCACAACTGCTGCCCAAACCATCTGCCACATCTGCCCTCAGGCAGCTGCTCAAGATTAATGTTTGAAACCCCCTGAAATTCTACCTGACCTGCTTTTGTGGAAGCTACAGCTACACTAAAATTCAATCCTTCTTCTTTGGAAAAATATTGTCTGCAACTAAGTAGCAAAGTTACTGTCCCTCACATTTATATAATGGCAGGTTGTGAAACCCTTTCTAGGTAACCTGGTGCCAATTACTTCTGAGCATTCCATCCCTGCACAAACACAACAGCAAGTACATCAGGGCAAGCAGGTCTTTTAAGCAAACATGTAAACAACAAATATAAGGTTAGCTGTGCATGTTCTAATAATGACTGCAAATAAAGATTAACTTACTCTAAAATAAAACTCTTCATTCCATTTTGGGTTCAGTGTCTGTAAAAGAAATAACAATATTTATGTGCTAAAGTTTCTTTAGGTTTTCTGGCTTGCAATTATAAAAACATGCATGCAAATGACAGTTTTCTAGGGAGATAAAAGAGAAAGAAAAGCATGGAATAAAAGAAATTTAAAAATATATTGCCATGTAGAAATTCTCTATTGAGTAAACCAAACGTGGGAGGATATTTGAGTCAGATGATCCTAAAATAGATGTTGAATATAAATAGAGTTTAATGATTAAAAGAAAAATCATTGAGAACCTATAGAAATAAAACCTGAAGACATTTCATTCTCAAGATTAATTTAAACCCAGATTTTAAAAAAGTATTTTTTTAAACACAAAGGTAACTTTAAGGCTACAAAAATATGCTCAGGTTTATAGCATGAAAGAAACAGAAAAATAAAAAAAGAACAAAGAAAAGGTTATTCATTGGAATAGGTACAATAGTCTTCCAATCTCCTCCCAGCCCAAGGATTTTAATTTTAACAACCTGACTAAAATGCACAGAATAAATGTGCATATAGATTGCAAGCTGAAGTAAGCTCAAGCATGACATAATAAATTGATAAAAAAGAGATGAGAACAACAAACAGCAATTTGGGCAATTCAAGCTTGGGTAAGTATAAAAACAATTGGACAATATGTCCAATGTTTCTGTGCTCATGCCAAATCATTCCCTCATGCTCTCACACAGCAGAGATTTACGGGCAGAGCTGACAGGAAAAATTGGCTCTACACCCACAACAATTCTGTTCTAGCAGAGAAGGGGAATCTTGGCTGTTTATCTTACTCCTTGCTATAGATCCAATAGATTTGTCATGTACAGGGCACAGGGGGGCTGACTGCATCTCTCTACAAATTATACAGGACCTCATGGCAGAGCAGGAAATACTTCCATAAAGACCACTGTAAAGGGCAGGTGAATGAATGAGGGGAATGGTAGGGATGGGGCACAAAGAAACTTCCAGCTTTTTCCCCTGCAGGAGCACAAATGCATTCAGTAAAATATAAATTAAAATGAAGCAGTAAGAAAAACAATGTTACATTTTAAACATTTGTATTCATCAAATGCTACTGCTGTCACCAAGAGAGGGTACATACAATTTACCAAAGAAAGCACTGCATTAACACTGAATTTGAGGGCACTACTGCCCATTGATAACCTATTAATTCCGAATGCTGCTTAAACACAAAATTCATGGAAATCTGATGGACAAGGCAGCAGTCTTTGATAAATGCCTGGTAACTCGCAGAAATTTCTTCCATCTCTACAGGTCCCACACTTAGTAGGCCAAGGAAGAAAGTGCAAACCCTGAGTGCCACCAAAGGAGAAGGAATTGCAGCAATAGCTCCATACAGGACATGAGCAGGGAAACAGTAACAGAAACTCAGCCTCAAGAAGAGCTACATCATAAAAAGGGCAAGTGCTGCACAGATAAAGGACTGCCAGGAGTAAAGCTGAGCTAGACCTTCCTTGGGTACTCCAGAAGGGTTTTCAACCCTACACAGAAAATGAGGACATGGAGAGAAATGATGCCCCTGAACACTGGAGCTCAGTGGGGACACTGAGCATTCTCAGAGATGGAAAACTATTTTTAATATTCCATATGGGAAAGGCAGAAGTCTTTGGAGCTCAGCGCAGTCAAGGTGAACAAATTGAAGAAACTGGATAATCTTCATCCAAACTTGTAAATTCCAGCAGGAATTTGAAGAACACACTGACCATGTTACAGGATCAGAAGCCACCAAACAGTAAATCCAGCTTTCCCTGCTTCAGAGAGAACCTTTCCAGCAGGGCATTCCAAACACAGCTCCAAAAGGAAGTACAAAGCATTAATCAAACCTTACAGCTGGATTAACAATGGAGGGAGATAAACCTAAACAAAAAGCCTCAGAAATTCAACCCAAGTAGGTCATGCCACATGAAGCTGACATTCTTCTGGTAACTTTATTTTTTCAGAGTAAGCAAACAATGTGCATTTAACTGCTTTGGCCGTAATGAAGCACCTCCAGAGGCAGAGTCCAGCTGTGCAGTAGGACACAGGTCAGACCACAGCACAGGTCATGGAAAAGGAGGACAAAAAAGGGACACTGCAGTTCCTTCTGCTTTTCCAAAGGCACTCCTGCAAGGCAGTGCCACACAAAGTTACCCATTCAACTGAGGAACACAAAAATTAAGAGAAAAATGAGAAACTTGTCACAGGTTAGACACAGTTACAGAGCTGAAAAAGATAACTGCCAGTCAGTCATCGCTCAGATTGATTGTACTCAGTATTTTTTTATTAATGATTTTAACTCAAAATCAAGATAAGCTAATGATGTTTGCTATTTACAAAATTGCACAGGAAGAACTCTGCCTTGAGATGAAATTTAACAATTCAAACCAGAAATTACCAACTACAACTTTCCAACATATGAGATAATGCCACTATTACAGAAATGACTGAGAACGCCCGGGCTTTAAGTGACAGTGAAAAGAAACGGTGAAAAAAGGCAGATGCAGTCCTGGGAATGAACAAGCACCAGCAGCTAACCAGGACATCTTTGAAAAATTCCTTTTCCACATCAAACATGCCCTGGTTCCAGGACAAATTCTGCTTGGATCTTACACACTTCCAGGATTTCACACTGGTCTTCTCATGACACCTCATGTCCTGGTTCTAGAACCGCATCAGTCTAGTCTGAGTTTTCAATAACAAAATTCTCCTCACTATTCTATTTTGCAGCAATGATTTCAACCAAACCCCTGTTGATTCTAAATATTTCTATAAAAAATGACAACTCATTTTCCCCTACTTTTCATATAGCTTACAACTTTTTTCCTCTCTGCCACCAATATCAGCAAATTAAAAGATAAATATATATATATATATCTCCTTACGAAATATTAGGTCCTGATAATGACAAACATCCCCTGGTGGAATTTTGTTTGTGAGGATTGAAATTAAGAAGTTAAATAAAACTCAATTTTGGTTCTACCTAAAAATGTAAGAATTCCCAGGCTTTTATTACAGCATATCTTCTGTCATCTGGTTGTTTTAAATTCCCATATTAGGAAAATATTTTGAAAATGGAAATTCTGAACAGACATATTAAAGAATGATCATTTTTGCTAAAAGTCAGATTAATGATAACTAAAACAGAATTTCTCAGTCTTTTATTTCAACCCTGTCTTTCAACAAAATATGAATTTGATAAAAGAACCTGTGAACGGTGCAGTGGGATTTGATAAGCCAAGCTTTAGGGAACAATATGGAACATGTCAGGTGTTGTGTCCAGGCCAGACACACTGAGGTTGCAGGCACTTGTTCTCATGTCAGTTTGGAGAAAAACCACATTATCCAGTTGCTATACATGTATGTAATGATTTTAATTAGTGCTGCCTTATGTTATACAATTGTGTGCCGGTGCTCTTAATCTTTCCAATGCCATGGAATTAAAAAGAGTATCTACATACCTTTTTGATCGTTTTCGTCTGCACAAGAGCAAGTTCTCTGTTCTCATCTGCTACATACAAGGAAAGCTTCACATATGGGTCACTGCAAAAGAAGACATAAGATTAAAAGGCCTATAATTGCACAGCCAAAGAGCACTGCAGAAGGAATTTTTCATTTAACTGGATGACAACAGCCCCTCCAAACACTTCTAGTGGAATTGTCTTCAGTGAAAGCTCAGAACTCAAATAAGCTACTCAGACATTGAAAATGAGTGTTTCAGTGTGCTCAGTTAAACACTGCCCATAACAGCAGAGATCATTCCCTGCAGTTCTGTCCCTGCTCCCACACAGCTCCTGCCCACGAGCACGCCCATGGTACTCCATTAAAACCAGTCAGGGAAAAACAGGAGCCATGGGGTTTGGAAGAGACTGGCTGTAACTAACCCCTGGAGGCTCACAAGAAGTGCAACAGGATGTATTTCAAAGCAGTGGTTATAATTGTTTTGAGCCATAAAACCAAACTGCAGGGAATCAAATAGACAGGGCAGTGAGCAACTTGCTCTAGTGGAAGGTGTTCCTGCCCATGGCAGAGGGTGGAAGTGGATGTCTTTAAGGTCCCTTCCAAGGCAAACCATTCCATGGTTCTGTGCTCTAAACTGGGAGAAACAGCATCCTGCAGGAACAGATGAACTTCACATGAGTACAATGTCAGGAAGTAGAACCGGAGCAGAGCCTCTGCTTGAAGGGAAGAAATGGGTGCCTGAGTAAAACCAGGACCCTGACCTGCTCTGGTGCTTCCCCTCTCAAGGCTGCAGCACACTCAGCTGAATACTGATCCAAGGTTTCTTGAAAGCATCAACAAGAGACACTCACAATACCACCAGACACTCAGATTACCAACCAAGTCATCCAAATGCTCTCTGATACTTTTTTAATTTAAGGAACTTATTGTGACAGTACCACTACAGAACAAACAGTGCTTGCATGTTCATTATACTGGAAGTCCCATGTAGATGGAATATAAAATGCCACAAAGGTAGAAACAAGAATAAACAAGACATCTTGTTGATTGATTTTTTCTATCAGTAGATTCACATAAATGCACCTGTTTAAACAGCAGTTAAGTCCAGCATTAAGCACCAAGGTTTAGAAGAAAGCAAAGCATCACTTTGATTATAAAGAAATGCTGATGCTGCTTCGAATTGCTTGATGTACCGAGCTAATATTCACAGGTATCCCCCCATATTTAGGCTATCAATCCATACTTGGGCAATGTTGTTTTCAGGAACACTTAGAAATACTACAATTTTTTAGTGCTAAAATAGCCTGGATGAATCTTCTGCCTACAGAAAATGAAAGCTGTGGAACTGGCACAGATGGTTTTCGTTTTTTTTTTTTCATCTGTTTCTATTTAAGAAAAAACTAGAGAATAATTAAGTTTATTACAAATTTCAGTAATGAAATTTTGCCTTTACTGAACAGACTACTGACATCTCTGCCTGCTCTAAATGCGGGACAGAGCACGTCAGACTGAGTTGGGTAGCCAAGCTCTCGGTCCTGAAGGTGAGGCTGGAGTTTACCCAGACATTGGATATTTGAGAGTGTTTACTTCCATGTATTTGTTTCCTGAAACACATAGCAGAAAGGAGACTGGAGACCAAGGAAAGCTGACACTGCCCCGGTTGGAGCTGCCTCACACAGCCCTACACTGTGGCCACTTGCTTGGCCCCCCAGGTTGCCCATCCCTGGTGGCAGAACAGCTCTTCACAGAGCTTGCATGGGAACACTGCAGAGGAGGGGTACCAGTTGAAGGCAACGGGCCATGAGGAATGCAGAGCTCTGTTCCCAGCCCCATCAGGCCATAGGGAACACAGAGGTCATCAATACAGTCAGAAAATTCTTCACACTGCAGTTACAGGAGCTCTTAGTGACTAGAAAGCATGTGATCAATACTAAAATTCTTTTGTGTGGAAGTCAATAAATAAAAATCATCATAAAGCTTTTAAGAAACTTATTAGGATCAGGCTCAGATTCCAACAACTAAATAAGCAATCTAATTTGCAAGTGCCAAACTGAGCAGCTTCAGGTGAAATCCAGGGGTCTGTACAGCCCCAGTTGTTTGGATCCTGGTCTGCCATCTGCTCTGCAGGTAACACAACCACTGCCCCCGGGATCCATACAGCTACCAGGAAAATATCACAGACCAGCTGAGACTTCCTGGGGAGCAGACATTGTAACTGACAAACTGGTGAAGGAATCCAAGAATGGGCAAAGAACAGAAGAAGGCAGAACCCCAATTAAAAACATAACTACAGCAGCAAAACAAAATTACTGGGATCCCAGAGAACAGACACTACATGTCAAAGCAGCAGCAGAAACACTGAGGGAACTTTACAATAGTTAATTGTACCCTGAAAACCCAGCTAACTGCAAGTATTCCAAATAAACATGGCATCTTTGCAAGGGAAAATCGGTACTGACACAGAACACTTACTAGACAAAAACATAAAAATCAGTAAAATTGAGAAAAACTTGCAAAACAAAGAAACACAGCATCTGGTCTATTAAAATTCAATGGAAAACCTATCCACAAATTGGAACAAAATAGACACAAAGACAAACAGTAAAATACCAGATTCCTGTCTCACAGCAATGTCTGCAGATGTGTAAAAGGAAGAAAATCCTGACGGTTCAGGTGTCAGAAGACACAATAATAAATAAGACCCACTGAGAGCACAAAAAAACCCCCAACAAACCAACCAGGCGAGTTTATACAATGCTCTCAGGCATATGGTGAGATTCTTGGGATGTCTTCTGCCAGGAGCTGGGACTTGATGATCCTGATGGGTCCCTTACAATTCAACATATTCTGCGGTTCTATGATTCTAAATTTTGAGCACAGAAAGCAGACTCGAATCGGTCTGGAGTTGTACCTGCCAGATATTGTCACCCTGAAATGGACTGATTATAAACAGGGGAAACAAGGGATTAAAATGAAATATTGCTTTCTTGACTTTCCTCAGGCTGACTCACTCATTCCTCAGGAAAGCACTATAAACCCCCCTACGGCACTCCTGAAAAACACCATTCCAAGTGGTGCACTAATACTTTCATTGTGCTCTAAATACAAGTGGAAAATAAAGCAGCTCATCCCATAGTCCATTGTGAATGTCAGTCTCAAAGTTACGTTAAACATAATCACAAGTTAGTATAAAGAGTTTGTCTGAACAACAGCCATCAAAACAATCTGAGGTCTTAAGAAATCCTTTTCCTGACCTCTGGAATCCCTCAGACATCCAGAATTAGCTATTTGCCATGTATTTGCCAACTTGCAGTGCATGGCACTTTCTTAAAGCTCAAGCAATTGCAGATTCATAATTATCATATTTCATTTGAATCTCAGCATGAAAAGGTAGCTTTCAGCTCTCCTTCTGGAGGACAACAAAAGCAATGATGACTTAAAAATTCCAGCAAAAAATCTTAAGGAAGATCAGCCTCCTTTAAAAATCACATTACTTTGGAGCAGTGTGAAATTGGGGCCCATGAATAGTTTCCTATTTGTTCACATGAGTCTGGAATCACATTTGCTCTATACTTTTGAAACAGTTTTGAAAGCAAGTCTCAAACTAGTTTCTGCCAGTAACATGATGTATTATTTACTTATTTTAAGCTCCAAAAGAAGGGGGTGGAGAGCACAGGCACACACGAAAGAACAATGGAACTACTAAGACCTACATGGCTCTATTTTTATTTTAAAAGCTGAAACTGCCTCCCCACATATAAAATTTAGTAACAGTTGTTATGCAAGTGCATGAATGCCAGGCTTGTCACATGCAGGCAAACTTTGCATTTCAAAATAGCCTGACTGGTTTCTTTGGAACAGTCTTGCACAAGATAATTTTGCTTCTGTAAGAAACACAAAACCATTCCCTTTGTGCTGTCCCTTTTCTGCTTCACACGTGAAAGAACTGATCAACAGCTCCTGTAATTCTGGCTACAGAAATACCAGCACACTCCAACATAGAGGCAGAGAAGCCTCTTCCTTGAAGCCACATCTCAATCTGATTCTTTCCCTGGTCCTGAGGGGACCACTATTTGGCTAACTGTTAATCTTCATCCACTCCCTTTTCCAACCCCCCCACCCCATCCAATCTACCTGCACACTCGTCAGTGCAGGTATACATAGAATAACATCCTTATCGAGCCCTTAAGGCATGTGCCTCCCTGTACACCTGAGTCAGAGAAGTTGACTGTTTCAACATTCCCCAAAATGACCACCTTCAGATTTCTGTCAAGAACAGTGGAAGACCTCAGGCACTGGGATGGCTGAGGGCTCTGGGTTTGCCTGGTTTGGGGGTCCCTCCACCTGTGGGCAGTACAGAGGCAGACATGTCCGGGTGCCCGCGGCAGCTCAGCGCTGCAGGAGCCAACCTGCTCTGCATGGACACTCCAGTAAATCTGCAGACTGCACGACTGGAAATGTGCAACACGCCTTCAAAACAGCCATTAACAAATTCAGAGCAGTCATGTATACCATCTTCAAAAACATTCATCTCAAGGAATCACCACAAAATTATGGGAGCCCTGTGGACAGCAGTTAATATCAGGGCTGAAAAGTAGGTTATGCTTGGCAAGAGGAAACTCTGTGAACCTGAAAATGTTTTTCAGAATCAGTTAAACATGATTTAAACTCTGTCCGTGCATGCACTTAGTAGAGCTTAGAAAATTCCAAAGATTTTTTAAAATTCCAATGCTTTGCTTAGTCACTTTCAGATTCAAGGAAATGAGGGAAACAAAGCCCAAAACATGCATTAATAAAGATGATTACAATTATAATGAGATACTTCTAACCAAGTTTTACGGAGAGCAGTAAAAACAAAGTTCTAAGGCAGACCCTCTCCCAGTCACTATCGTTTTATTCCAATAACTATTCCCCCAGTGACTTTCCCCATTCCTGCACTGTAAGAAGGGAGAAGTACAGTAAGAGTACACAGCAATTAACTACAAGGAATGCTCCAGAGCATACCGGCTGTGTGTGCCCCCTGGTTTTATTTTAGCATGAGCCTTCTGGGTTTCATCTTTCTGCCTGTCCGAGTAACATCCATTAGGAATTTTTCCCAAAGAGAAGGAAGATTTTTGACCTCACTGTCATACAATTCTCAGGTCCTGTGACTAAAGCAAAGCACGAAGTGTCTGATCACACAAGGATAAAGGAACATCAGCTTCCGAAAAGAAAACAAAACCTTACCTTACCCTTCACCGCAAAGCCAAACTTGCAATACATTGTGCCTAAGCATCCCAAAATCTCACTCCTCCATACCAAATCCCAGAGTCATTTTACAGACCTCCCATTTCCCTTCTAGTGTTTTATTTCCCAAAGAAAGGCTCAGACTTCATCTGATTCTACAAGAAATGTAGCAAGGCTTTACCAAAGAGCGCTAGAGATAATGACTCACATCATAGACAGCTGCGAAGAAGCGCCTGTGGGTGAAAAAAGGAGTTAAAAATTATACCTCAAACCCCACCTCCAGTGTCTCCACCTTCCTTTACCATGTTATGTTCTAATAAAGGATAACGAGATGGATTCCTTTTGTATTCCTGCTCTCTTGGAAGGCCCCCAGAGCATAAACAATATTTTAATCTTCCAAAACAGATGGAAGTGTAAATATGGACTTTTTTTCCTCCCTGAGGCCAGTTTTTTTGCAAAGGCTAAATAAATACTCTAACAGAATATTCACAGATCAGCCCCTGGAGCTGAGGGGCTGATGCATGCATAGATCTTCCTATGCCATTTCACACTCCCAAAATATCTTAACAAGTTCCAAAACCCAGCGGGGGTGGGGAAGGAGAGCAAAAACTCCATGACACCTGGCTTTTGGAAGAGAAAAGCTCAGCACAGGAATTCCAGGCAGCATCCCTGCCCATGAACGCCATACGCATGGACTGTGCTTGGGAACAGGCTTATCCAGCCCGGAATACACAGAGGCCTCAGTTCCCAAGGCATTTTGAAGGACCTAAGTGAGCACTGCTGCAGGAGCTCACTCACCACCCACCCTGTCCCTGTCCCCTTCCTGTCCCCTGCTCTGCCAGCAAGCACGTACCTCGCATTGCAGAGATGAAACGGGGGGAAGTGAATGTGGATTAAACCTGGGTCAGCCTTCCCTCCTTCCTTCAGCCCAGGCTGCCCTAATCCCAGGCCAGGTCCTTATCTCAGTCACTGCAGCACCTCACAAGTGCTCGTGTGGACCAAGGGGAGCCCTTGCACAGGGCGCAACTGCAGAGCACTGTCAGTGACTTTTGCCAGGTTCTGTGCTCAGCAGAGGCAGGAGTGGTCTGAGCACGGCTCAGCAGCATGGATTTAGCAGGTGTAACTTGTCATCCCATTCCCAGAAAGCATGGCTCACACCGAGCTGTTCGCCCGCCCACGGATGCAGAACCGTGTCCTCAGCTGCTGCAGGCAAGCACAGCAACAGAACAGCATTTGACAATAGAAAAAGGCAGAAAGCAAAAGAAATCTATAATTAGCCTGTGGAATTCACTGCAGTTAAGGAATTAGCCAGGTTCAAAAGGGACAAAATTGGCCATGTGCATAATAAGAGTAATGAGCTAATTACATCAAAACCTTCTGAATCCGCTTGCCTGAAGTCTCATGCTAATCTTCAGCTACTGAGGTAAAACCAAACTCTTCAGAATCACATCACTGGGTTGCTAATACAAGGCTGAATTAGGTGGTAGAGACCATGGTGAAGGACAGACTTCCAGCATTCTCTGATTTAAAAAATCCTGAATTCAGGCTGAAAAGAAAAGCTAACTCAGGACAGTCTGCTAAGCATGAAGTTTTTGGTGCACAACAAGGAGCTGGCACTCTTTCATCTAAATATATTCAGCAATCTTCATTGTGCAACATGCCACTAGGTAAGGAAACAATACCCTCACAGGTAGGAAGGAAGCTGATTTTTCCAGCTATTTTTATCCCCTTCCCATAGGCAATCTTTATCAAGAGCACACAGCTTTCACAGCGATTCCTCCACTTTTTCAGCCACATTCAAATCTGTATCCCACAATGTCCCAAAGCGCAAAGCGCCGCCATGTGGTTACTCCTGGAAAGACACTTCCCAGGTGCCACCCTGAAAGCAGCTGTAACCTCATGCCCCAGAGATGTGCAGGCAGTTCAGCTACCTTCACCCCCAGGGCTGGCTCAGGCCTGAGAGACACACAGCATGCTCACACCTGGAGTGCTCTCAGATCACTGGGAACACCTATCCAAAAGCAACAAGTTCTACTAAATGCAAAAAAGACAGGATTCATTGTCCCTTCTGCATCAATATCTATCTTTTCAAACCTCTAAGTCTTATGGATGATAATGTCACATGGAAAGGGCAAATGAAGACTCCTCACCTAATGAAATTTAGCCTTAGACAGATCCCAAATAACTCTAACTTCCAATGGGACAGCCTAGAATGCTAAGTCTTCCAATTTGCCACTGAAAACCATGCCAAGTGCACCAGCAAATACCCTGCAGAAGCAGCTATGGTGTTTCACATTGTGTCATCCTCAGTGTTCACAAAATGAACTTAACAAGTGCCAGCTGATGAACTCAGGTGACTATCAATAACACCAGTAATGTTACATCTATTTCCAGGCACTAAGAAGCAGATCTCAGTTTCAGAAAACTCCCACAAACTGATGGTCTCAGAATCCAGTGCCACTTTCTAACCAGAAAGGTGTACTTCAGCAGTAGCAACAGGAGAGATGCCTTGTTATAACCAGCCGCAGAAAGTTTGCAAACAATCAAGTCAAATGCCAAACAGGCAAAATAAAGAAACAAAATAAAAATAAATAAATAAAGGAATAAAAGCACTATTCAGGAACTTAACACCAGCAGTGAACAGTCCCCTGCAGACCCTCTGTCATGATCCATTGCTCTCACCTTCAACCTGCTCCCAGCTGATGCACCAAATCTATTTTCAGTTAAAGAAAGGAAACAAAGAACTGTAGGAGAGCCTCAGATTAAAGATACACAGTGCTGAAACTGCTCATCTGACTGGACACACCATTCCTCAGTGTTAACCAAGTCACTGTATTATTCATTCTGCAGGAGCACAGTGTAAGCTGGATCATCAACATGTGAAATCACATAAAACATTCAGGACATTCAACCGAGACAAGCTACTCATAGTAAGATTTGGGGTGATCCCCATGCAGCATACTGAATACAAGCACAAATGACACAAAAATACAGCAAAGAATGAAGAATTATTTACGTTGTATAACACAAAACATCTCTTAAATCTTGGCTTTCAACAGCCAGAGAGGACATCGATGGAGACAGAGAGCAGAAGTTCAAAAGGCAAAAGACACTTCTAGTATGCTTAAATTTTAAGGAAAGTAGCAGAAGGAAAAGTTTCTTACTCTCTTGTGCACTTGGGGTAATAGCAAATTCTGCCTTGCACAAAACCCCTGCCATTAAGAGACCTGAACCATTGACCTCTACCCGCAGGAGGGGAACTTGGAACGAGGGTTGGGTTTAATGAAATAAATTCCCCAGCAGTTACCGTGCCAGCAACTGATGAAGAGTTACACAAACACCTTGCACAAGAACCTGGCCTCTATCGTTTGAAGGAGCCACAGGCCCAGCACCCAGAGGTTCGGCAGCCTCGTCCATTGCTGGTGCTTGCCAAGCTCAGCCACATCAACACCTAAATGCCCTGTGCCACAAGCCTTTAGCAGCTGTAGTGAGTAGAAGGCCCAAACTGTGACACAACACAAACATTTTTGTTTCCCCTGGCTGCCAAGTAAATGCCAAACTCTGCTTTTTCTCCTTGAAATATTTGATGCCACTACTTTCTTTCCTGAACCTAGCAAAGGCTGTGATTTTCCAGGCTGGTGTGCTCCCCCAGCCATGAACCTTGGAGGGTCAGCCTTTAAGTGACACCACTGAAGGAGCTGGCAACACCAGGACATCACAGGAGACGGGATATTATGTGCTTGTGGCCAGAAATACATTTCATTTGTTCCTCCTCATGAATGCAGCATTCCTCTTTATCCAGCAGTCTGAGGAAAGGTTGAACTTCTGTTCAAAAGTATGCATCTACTGCAATTCTGAGAGGAAGCCCTGTGGAAGGGATGCTCAGAACTGATCCCTGACCTGAGGATTTTTATTTTTAATCTCTTGGTGCAGGCACAGCTATAGCTTCAAGACAACCCACATTTGCTATTATGAGATAGTTCCTGAGACTGCAGTTTAATTACATTTTCTTTCTACATCAAGAGCAGACAAGAACCATAAGCTGCCAGAAGTTCCCAAAACTCAGCATTTGTGGGTGCCACTGGAAGTCTGCTTAATTAAAATTAAATTTTTTACTACTAAACAACTGCAAGTACAACACCAACTATCAGGTCAGTGCAAGTCAGAGTAATCCAGTGGAGGGACACTCAGACTGGGATGGTCCTTCCCTCAGCCCCAAATCTCGGACCCACCTCACTTCCCTCAGCTGACCCCCACCCCCTCTATAAAAAAGGCTGACATTAAACCTGCTGTTCTGTTCCCAAGGCCATGACAAAGGGCCTGGCTGCCCATCCTCCCCAGGGGCGCAGCCACCTCCCACCCATCTCTGCCTCCTCACACACAATGCCTGACTGCAGTCTGTGTTTCATCCCAGTTCGTTCTACAGAATCCAGTCCGGTTCTGAAGGCTGAATGATTAATCTCCTCACAATGTTCCTGAGGCTCCCACTTCCAGTGTGCTGGACTATTCCGCAGCATCAATCCTGTCCCCCCACACCTGTGGAAGCTGAGGGTCACCATTGCCCCCTGTCACCTTCAGTGACCACAGCACTGAAAGAAAAGGAATAACCAGACCCCACCCCCAGACAGTGACTTCTGGTGCTGGTTCTCTGACCTGAATGTTCCCACTTCTGCCCTCGCTCCTTGCCCGTCCAGCCCTTCCAGGAGCCCTTCCCGAGGTGTCCGGCTCGCCCTGCCCTTATCCGGCGCTGATGCCCCACACTGGTGAGAACTGTTCCCAAATTGGCAGGAACTGGCCCTGGGTGCCCCCAGTGCTCTCAGGGTGCCCACAGCACCATGGCAGCACCTTGGCATGGGCATTCAACACACCCATACACTGAAAACCCACTTTCTGGAGATTATTTAGTACTCCACACCATTTTCCACCTGTACTGCTATTTTTGCAGTGAATGTAAGTTCTGTGCTCCAAGACACACTGACAGAAACTACATCATCACAACTCTGTCAACTAAATGTAATAACAAGTGGTCTTCTCCCATATCTGCCATCCAAAAATCTCCCACTTAAGGGAACTGAAGTGGTCCAGCAAGTGGGAGTGGCACAGGGCAGTACATGTGAGGCAACAGGGATGGTGGCTGCTCCCAAGGCAAAAACAAATCAAACTAAGAAAATTCTTCCTTAATTTAGAGATGATGGAAAGTTGCCATGAGTCAGCACCTAAGAGTAAGCCCTCAGTTACCAAGCTGGTGATTTGTCATCAGAACGTGCTCAGTGAGACAGATTTAAGCAAAGCTCCTGTGCGCAGGGGTCAGCGGCCGCCTGTCAGAGCTCTGCAGCTCCGCCTGGGACACAAAAGGCAGCTGCCCTCAGAGCACACAGGGAGGCTGCACTCAGGAATTACCAACAACAGCTCCAAGAACACTAATCAAACAGGCTGGGAGGGGGAGTGCAGTTTTGTTCTGGTGTGCTATTACTCATAGCTGCATGAGGTTTTGATGAGATTAACGACACACTTTCCGCCTTACCAGACTGCTCCTTCTGGCAAAGAAGGTACCAGGGACAACAGAGGCAGGGATGAGTGATTTCCCCACAGGACAGTTTCACATCAGCCCACAGTGTCCCACTCAGTAAATAGTTACACATCTCCTGGTGAAATTAAGAAGTCATCTTTCAAAATGGTTAGTTTTCCAACTCAGATCACATAGGCTGATATTATTTCTCAAATACAGGACTCCTGAATAAGCCTCATTCTTCATTTTATTTCTACTTTCTGTAGATCTTTATAAGATTTTCATAAATTTATAAAACACACACATGCAACACATAATAACGGGCAGTAGTGAGGCCACACCTGGAGGGCTGGTCCAGTGCTGGGCCCTCAGTGCAAGAGAAACAGAGCCACACTGGAGAAAGTCAAAAAAAGGGCCATGATTAAAAAAGAGGATTAAGGGACCCTCACTGGGACAGAGAGATCTGGAGAAGAGAACTCATTAACTATAGGTTTACTCGGTCCCATCAAACTAAAATCAACTCCTGAAAACCAGCCTTGGTCTTCGGTTTCCATTTCCAAATCCACATTAGGGGAAACAAACTCTTAAATTAAATCTAAACATTTTACACTATAAGAAAATTCTTAAAATCCAAATATGCTGAAGTTATGCATTAAGGCTGTGCTCATTTCTCTGGCAAAGTATTCAAGCCAGAGAAAAGGTATTACATGTTACCAGAATAACAGCACCATCTGACAAATTGTAAACAACAGTGCAACACTTTAAAACCAACACAGGCTTTAAAAAATTGCTGTGTTTTATAGCACTGCATTATTTATTGATCTGGTTCTGCATCAATTTTCTCACATTTACTTTCAATTAGAGTATTATATACTTATTCACAAAATAATAGTTCTAGAGCACGCTCCTATATATCTGCTTCACAGCTCATTACAAAGGAGCCCAAATTTCATTCCTCTTCATACTGCTTGGAAGAGCAGGGAAGAGAAAAGGAGAGCCAAACCTCTATCACCCACCTAGGGCCCTTGCTATGAAGCTGAAAATTTTGCATTACATTTCCTGATCAGTGTCACTGAAGTATTTTCTAACTATTTCTTCTATGGGTAAAACAGTTCAAGAACATTATTTATTTCTCAGAACAGGACACCGCCCTCAGCATCCCAAGCCTGCTCTGGGTAGTGAGGGCAAGCCAGGGCTAGCCTGTGCACCCCAACACCATGGCTGCAGCCTGGGAGTCTTCTGAGACAGACACAGGAATGAGTACTTACAGCATCCTGCTTAAATCTGCATCAAAAAATTCAATTTAGAGGGATAATTCACAATTTATTACCTCCTAAAACATCAACTCTGATTTTATTTATGTCACAATTTTCACCCACTACTGAAGATCTGGACAACTGAAAGAGAGGCAAGTAAGTGCTTGGGACAAAAAAGCAAAGCTGCCAGTCTGGGGGGACACAAGGGTCCCTCACACCACCTTCACCAGCCCTTGGGCTTGCTGCTGCCCCAGCTGTTCCCTCCTGAGTCATCCACTGCCTGTACTGGGGCACCAGCACAGCTCCCACCACTGCCCTGGGCTCCCTCACATCTGCACATGATTTTATGTGACAGCAAAGAGGAATAAAGACAGAAGTTCTACCTTAAATATTTAGAACCAAAAGGTTTTCCTTAGATGACTTTATTGACATGCCCCCTTTTTTTCTGAAGATAACGGATTCAGGCAAACTCACAGATCACTGTGGATAGCAGGCAGGTGGGAAGGCTGAGGGGCTGAATACAGGCACTTTCTTCAAGTAACAATAAACATTTCACATTTCTGTATTTGTACAAAAAAATTTTTCCACTGAGCAATTATCTGATGAGAATTATTTTTCATTATGACATTATAACTGTCAGAAATTATTACCAAGTCCTCTTATTACATAGCCAAGACCACATCCCCGAATAAGCAGCATTTCTCCATTTACAGCTCCTGAAAGATATACCCAGTGCATCCTAAAGAACATAAGATGTAAAAACCATCTAATTTGGGTGAAAGACCTGCAAGTCTAATGCGCTCGGAAGCCATGGGGGTCGCGGTGGAAGCTGCGGAAACTCTCTGGTGCCCTCTGCCGCCGGGCACAGCAGAGAGGCGGCCGCGCTCGCCGGCCCCGCACGACATCAAAACCTGCACCGCGAAATGGGTACACCGATACCCTGTGCCCACACCTGGCAGCCCAATATTCATTTCACACACCGGTACGGCCATCAACATTACGGTTTCACAAATAAAACTATCGATTATCCAGTATATTTCTGATGAGAAGCCTTTCATCTTCTCCTATCCCAGCAGCCTCTCCTACTGGCCACACACTTCAGACAAGTCCTTGTCTCGCCGTCCCATCAAGAGCTTCCTCCAGGTAAGCCCAGAGCATTTTCCATGGGGGAAGCAGACAGCTCTGGCTCCTGCCATTCCTGGGACTGCCCGTCAAGTGCCCTGGGGCGCGCTGCCGCTGACAACAGGCGCTTTTGGAAAGCCACCCGCGGGCCGCTCCCCTCGTTCCCAGTTAGGGACACACCCCTACTCTGCATCCACAAGTGACAGCTCATCTCAACACTTGCCCACGGCTGCTCCCTGCGCCCCACAGCTTTTATGGGAGCACACTAATTCCACAGGGAAAGCACGAGCCACGTGCTTGCCGAGCAGTGCAGATGATGCTTTTGCATTCCCAAATCCAGCTAGGGTTAGGTTACATCACAGGAAGCTCTCAGCTGGTTTCTTTCCCTTCCCAATTTCCACTATACTGGAAAAACTTGCATTGCAAATCAGCTAGAAAAAGGGAAAAGTAACAACAGAGTATGAACTCTCTCCTACTTGAGCAACTGCCCTCTAGTAAAGTGGCTCTGGGAATTTGGTCACAGCTCTGTTCCACCTCCGGGGCCTCCCTCAGCCGGGATGCACACAGCACTCTGCCTCTGGCATACATGCAAGTGCTGAAGAGGCAGGTCATTTGAAGAGACATGCAGGAGCCAGATTATTTTTTTAAATGGTTCGATTAATTTAGGAAATCAACTCACTTCAATGGATGTGTCTCTGCTGATCAGAGGAGCCATAAGTACGAGAAGGGAAGCAGGCTGTTATCTCAACCCAGCTCCAAGGCAGTACACGTGCTGGAGGGGATAGCTCCAGGGGTACAGCTATCACCACAGTTTTTCCAGTAGTCAAAACCAGATACACCAAAACTCAAAGTAGACTAGAAATAGTGATAGCGGACTTAGAAGAATAGCTACAACATCTGCCATCTTTGTCACCTGCAAAGCCACAGCCACATGTGCTCTCCTCCCACTGTGAACCACAGTGACAGGACACACATGGATTAAAGAATTCAGCCACATTTCAAGCAGCCTTGCTCACAACAGGAGTATACAGCAGGACTTACAATCCTACCAGCAGCCTGCCTTACCCAGCTCCATCATGGATCCTGGACACAGGAATCAAATCAGACAAAGGGCTTTTCAGAAAAGAGCAGGTAAAAGCAATAAAACCAGAGGCAACCCATAACAAACTCTTGTGTCACTAGGGGTACAGCTCCCTGACAATGAAAAACATTCCCATTTTTAACTGAAAAGCACTTTACATTTTCAACTTCCAGACAGCCACAATTTTTGCTTACTTCATGATTTAGAAGGCAAAATACAGCAACTAAGGCACCCCACCAGCTGTACCTTTACAGGATACACACAATCTCTAATTCCAGCCAGTACTTGGATTTTTGCAGGAAATTTATTAAGACACTTCAATTAAGAAGTTGGAAGGGAATTAAAAGGAAATAAATGTCAAACATCCACATGTGCAAGTTGATATTAAATTCACAAAATCCCAGTCTGCAGTATCCATCAGCACGTATCACAGACTTGTAATTTTACAGGGCAAAATATAAAGCAGGTTACAGACCCCACTTACATTTACTCTAACCAGCCTCTTACATCCACCACCATTGCACCCATGTGGATGAAGTTCCCCACATTTAACCATCACCTCAGGGTGCTCACAGTTACCATTCCACTCTACATTCTAGTTACTTTGTGTCATTGCAACCATAATTCCATAAATTTCTGAACTCTTAGAAGAATCATAGGAAGCTATGAGGTTGGAAAAACCCTCTAAGATCGTTGAGTCCAGCACAAATCCATGTCCCCAAGTGCTACATTCTAAATGGCTTTTAAATCCCTCCAGGGATGGGGACTCCACCACTGCCCTGGGCAGCTGTGCCAGGGCTGGGCAGTGCTTTTCAGAGATATTTTCCCTAATACCCAGCCTGAACCTCCCCTGGCACAACCTGAGGCCCTTTCCTCTTGTTCCCTGGAAGCAGAGCCTGACCCCCACCTGGCAGCACTTTCCTGTCAGTGTTGAGGAGAGCAAGGTGGTTTCCCCTGAGGGTCCTTAGATAGCCTTACTTGCTATGAAAATGATTTCCTAACTCAAAAAGAACCCCAAAAAAGAAAATTCAAAAGCACTGAGATTTCTTTACCATTACAATCTTCAGAAGAAAAGTACAAGTTTCTCCAGTGCTCTACACTGGTAAAAGAGTTTCCGAAGATTTAATCAAGAAGGAAATGGCTTTCAGATTCTGCAAGCCTACAGGCAGTGTTTTATAATGGTAAAGTTGATTAATACGGTCAGGACAACCCACTGAGATGCAAACCACAATGTATTCCTTGTAGTTAATCTTTCACAGTTAGGCAGGAACATGAGAACTGTTCCGCCCCACTCTGAAGCCCTGCACGGCTCCACCACGCAGAGGAACAGGAGCTGCTGGGGCCACAAGTCTGCAACACCAACATGTTTTCAAATGACTGCAGATTAACTCATTTGAACGATTAAAACAGATTTTAAAACATACGTAGGGCATATGTTTTTAACTCTTCACTTTTATGGAAACCCTACTGACTTGAGACCAATTTCCTTAAAATATTTTAAGGGCCACATGAACAGATTCAGTACAAATTACACTTGGATTTAGCTTCATGCATTTTGAAAGATAAACATTGTGTTGCTTATGGTCAGCATCAAAAACTCTTTGTCAAAACAGCCCATTTGGAGAAAGAAAATAAAAAAGATTTGGTTTACCATGCTCTACACACAGCTATCAAAGGAACACTTGTTGCAAATTTCACCCAAAATATCAGAGTTGATTAAACTTCTAATTGCTTCTTTCATGTAGTTTTAAGCAGATACACAAGTTAATGAAAAATTTGCAAGCATCATTAAAAAAATACAGGAAAACCCACAGGGAGGCTCATTTATACATTAAGAAATTAGTCATTTCAATAAAAGTTAAAATTGGATGCCACTAATTTCAAACTGATAAAACCCTTCTAAATAGATTGGAACATTAGCAGGAGAGCACTTTGTCATGCTTAGGCTTAATACAGCAGGAACATCAAGCCTGAATTAACCTTCAGAAAAAGAAAATCACTGGGCTTGGGCTTATTTTAGCTTCAGAACCAGCTTGTCCCCCAGCAATTACCTGGTTGGGTTCTGCAAGCCTGGGCTTTGAGCTGCTTGCCGTGCTGACAGAGCTGAGGGAAGGAGAGGGCAGGAGCAAGCAGAGCTGCATTAGCAGCTGTGCCCATGCACCCCCAGCATGTGCAGGGGCTGCAGCCCTGGCAGGGCCCTTGCCCTGCCGAGCTGATCGTGTTCCAAGGATCACAGGCGCTGCACAACACCCACCTGGCTCCAAAGATGTCCTTCTTCGCCAGATCAATGCCGGAAACCACCTTCACCCTGAGGACGCGAGACTCCTCCTGCAACAAAAAAGAAAGTGGGCTTAATGATTATTCTGCGGGTCATTTTGAAGATCCAGCAGTTGGCAAGAGGTTAACAAATAGTGGGAGTCTCTCCTAAGGAGCATTTGGAAAAAAAACACCTCTTGGAAGGCTTATCTGATTCCAACCATGAGGAGTATTCTACTCCAGTCAGAGCTGTTAGGAGTTTCATAAAGGCAGAGTAAGAGTAGATAACAGTAATAACATCATCACAACACTGTAACAATACTAGCAATAAAAGTAGAAGAGGATTCACTGAAGAGGGCCATTTCACATCCTAAGTGATCCATATGCCACAAATTCCTTCTGCATTGACACTAAAGGTCTTCAAACACAAGGGAAAATATTCAGAACATTTTAGTTATGAGAGATGTCTGTGGTGTAAAAAACAAGGATGCACGGTTACAATAAATCCTTAAAATGAGTTTTTTAAGGCAGTCTCACCACCCTGATGTATGTGGAGAGCTCAAAACCAGCATTCAGTGATAGATGGCAAGTCCTGCAGATGCACATCACTGGAGCATCAGCCTGATGCTCAGTTTATCACTTCATTACATGAAGCACTTGAGGAACACCAGTAAAAATGGTCTTTTTTTTAACTTTATTTTTTTTCACCCTGCTTGAGCAACACAAAGAGGTCACCAAAATAAAACCTGGAAAGTCTTCTACAGAAACAGGTTCTGCAGTCCCCCATATCAGCGATACCTTCTCTTCTCTGATAAGCCTCCCACAGCTGCAAGATACCAGATTCAGTTACAGTAACTTGAGACTCCGCTCCTTGAAGCTGGTTCAGAAAACAATCACACTTTCCCACAGGTTTCTCCTGGTCTGTTTGCTTTAGGCAGCTGAAAGCCAGACACAGCTTTGTCAGCTGTCTTGGCATGGATTTTTCCAACTGAGAGGAAGGTCAGGACCAGCTCCAAAGTAAAGTCATACCTGGACAGCCCAACTCACCCCTCTGGAAGGAGGTACGGACAGGGGATCAGAAAACAACAGTCCCATTGAGCCTGTCTGGTGGGCAACACATCCTGCCTGAGGAATTGGGCTGCAGTAAAACAACACTTGAGACTGAAATCCTTTCAGTAAACCAGGGGGGTTCAGTATTCTCCCCAGCAGCATTTACCATTGCAAGGTAGTTTCTAATTAAGGGAACAGGATTTTTTCCCCAAAAGAGCCCAAAGCTTACCTGAAAGATGAACAAAATAGCATGTGAAAAAAAAAAACAATTCAATGGACTCACATTAGTGGATATTGAAGTTTTTTCCCCACATACCATGTGCCTGGTTTTTTAGAGGGGTTTTAATATACAATAGGCAATGAACTTGCAAATTGTGATCAGGATAACTCCTTCAAAAAGAAGGAGAAAAACCCAAGCAGAAACCCAGACTGTTCAGACCTCACTGAGATGGAACTAGAGGAGAAGTTGCAATAGCTGTTTCAATATTAACAATGCTATTCAGATTCCCCCTAACAAAGTCCAACATCAACTTTGCTAGAGTGGCATCTTCTTCCTGCACTGACGGCACTTCTGTGTATTAACTGATTCAAAAGAAATCAAAGAAAAACAAAACCAAACAATTCCCCCCACCATCTTTAAAAGAGAAAAAAAGGCAAGAGGAGGTCCCACTACTAGAGGATCCCTAAATCAGTTTTTCAAGATACAAAAGATGATACTCCAGATGATCTAAACAGATTCTCAAAAACATACCCAAAGGGTCCTATCCCACTTTAAGTACCCCAGAAGCTATGATCCTGTTCCCCTCTGCGAGGAGGCTCTCAGCCTCTGCTCAGTATTCCAATTTAACAAGCAGAACAAGAGCTTTTGCAAATGTTTGTTCCAATTTTCATATGCATGAAATATGTATACATATATATGTAATGCTTAAAAAAAACCTACCTCAATTAGTGATAAAGTCTACCATATGTATTAACTTTTTCTGGCTCCTTGTGTCCCAATTTCTTCCTTTATCTCCAAGTGTGTTGTGTTTAGGTAAAAAACGAGTTAAATTATTACAGCAACAGCGAGGTGATCTCACCTCATTGTCCACCAAAAAATCAGGTAAAGGACTGCTTGGCTGGGCACAGCCTGCGACTCAAGGAGCACCAATTACCTGATGCAGGTTTCCACCCAGCCCTCTCTGAAAAGGCTGTACAAGAAAATTAGGATTTTGGTTCGTTTTTGTTGTAAACCCAGGGCACAATGACAGAGAACAGCCAAGACAAGATCACTAACCACAGAAAAATTCTGAGCAAGAAGACCCAGGATCCAAACCCCAAATAATGAAGTGATCCCCAGCACAAGCAGAGAATGGGAAAAGGAGACAGATTTGGAGGATTAAGAAAAAGCAGGGGACTGACACATGGCAGACAGTGAGGCTGAAGGATAACAAATGTACAGTTGGAGTCGTAATTTGCAAGTAAACAAACAAGAGCAAGAGCTGTGAGCATTTCGGCAGCTCCACGTGGACATTCCAGCAGCTCTCCCTGCCCATGCTCCTGCCCCCAAACACAGCCTCCCCAGCTGCTGCAGCAGTCTGCCCTGAAGGGCCTGGTTACCTATTAGTGCTGAGCTCCACTGCTCCCCACGTCCACACTGACTTCTACTTTGTCCAATCATTAACATGAAGTTTATGTGTTCTTGCCTTCCCAAAACATGTCAAAGGTTACAGAGTTCTCTTTGCTGAAGGATAACCTCTACACAGGTTGTGCTCTCTTAGCTGCAGTTCCCAGGGCCATTTCAGAGGACTTGGCTTATTTAGGTGGAACTAAGCTGTGGAAATGGAAGCCTATTATAGTTCAAAACCCAGACTTCATCAACAGTGAACAAACCTCAATTCACCTCAGAAAAGATGAAGGAACACAGATGCATTTCCAGATTTAGGAGACTTTTGTATGTATATTTATCTGTAAGATTCACATTTTGTTAATTCTTTGTTTAGCACACACCACATTCACTTTCTCCAGCTGCTCTGAAAAGCCAAGTAATTTCTAACACCCATTAAAACACTCACAAAAGAAAACTTATCGAGTCCTGTCCTTGGATCAGTAAAATATCCCAGAGCTGGGAAGTTTGGAGAAAAGTTGTGACAGCAGAAGAGAAAGAACATGGGCCAAACACAGCGTCCCAAGCTGCCTTCTCCCCCACCAGCAGGGTGAAATGCTGCCCATTCAAAGGGTGATCCAGGAGATGCAGCTCAGCCCACACCAGCTAAACCCACAGGAAGCGCTGTAAAACCAACCTCAAGAAGCTTTGGAATACACAACTGTATGTTCTAAATGCACACAGAAAGAAAGCCACAGCAGTCCAGTCTGGTGTAAGAAGGAAAGCTGCACATGTCAACTTCCAACAGGCCTGACAATCCCATGACACATGTAGCGTACGCATTAAGAGAACAGCCTGAAATAACAATCGATGGGGGTATAAAATTAGAAGCTTGACTCGTTTAAATGAACAGACAAGTGTGAAAGGCACAACGGCTGGATCAATGCAAGCCGATATTTGAACAGCTGCCACGCAGACCAGGAAGACTAAACATTTAACGTGTTTTTCCAAAGCTATATAAAACCATCTTGGAGTCAGAAGCCCCAAGACGGACAGATTTATTCTCCTGTTTGCTGAGCTGCACGCAGCCACAGCCAGGGATGCCCGGCTGGCAGCTGGCAGCCAGACCACAGCCGCTGTCCCGCCGCGGCCTTTGCGCTGGCACCCAGAGCCGCACTTACCGCGGGACCCCCACGCCAAGAGCTCCGCCAGGCACCGCCGCTCGCCCGCCGCCTCCGCCCGCACACGCGGAAGTTCAGCTGACAGAGGCAATAAATGACCATCACCAAGGCAACGAGGGGAAAGGCCAGTGAGCTTGGGTTTCACCTGGAGAGAGCTTCGCCTGAGCCACAGTGGGGGAGTGTTGGTTGGGTTCAGTTTGGCTTTTTTTCCCCCTTCTCGCTGTCTAGAGACATTTTTGATTCCAAACCATGATAGGCGCCAGCAAGGTAAATTTCCACTGACTGTGAGGAGAGAAACCAGATCCCACTGGAATGTTACCTGCATGCAGAGACTCTGTGAATCTGGTTTCATCCACTGAGCACCTCATCTCTAGTTTTATTATATCTGAAAGTTTGCAAAACATAACATACTAAAAAAGATAACACATCTTTAACTCAGTATTTTGGTGGCAAAACAAATCCAAATGAAAAAGACAACAAACCTTTAATTCAATGTTTTAACTGTGGCACTTCTGGTTCCCTGAATGAAAACCCACACACAGAGCCCGGTGTGCTACACACATGCAGTCACCCAAACACATACTGCTCTTAATTCTCCACATTTGCAGGGGAGAATCAAGCAGGATTTGCAGTTCCAAAGTAAAATCAAGTATGTGTCATCTACTGAAGGGCCAGTGTCGGCCATAGCAAGCCTAATAACCATGTCAGGCTTCTCCTAAATCTCCCAGCAACTGAAACCAGGTTCAACGGCAGAAGAGTTGAGCTGATTCTTACTTAGATTTGTTGGCAGATTAAACCAATCCATATATGGCTGAGTGAAAAAACTGTGCTCTAGGAAACTATTCCACACCAACCTCCTGCAGCGAGTATTGCCAACTTGGCTTACCTTGTTCTGACTAGTACTTCCCCAACATCAAACAATGCTGGGCAGCCCAAGAGGGAGAACCCAGGTGGGGTGCTCTGTCTGGTGGGCTGTCACCATCATGCCCAGGGAAGGCAGCCGAGAGCACCCCAAGGAAAGAGCCCGATCTCTGACGACATCACAGTGACTTTCTAAAAGCCATAGCACCAGAATGTAGTAAGTCTCACTATAATTCTTGCAATATCTTACTGATCTTGAAATTATCAGTGGTAATTTTGCCAACAGTGTTTGATAAAATCTCAGTTGTGCAATGCAAACAAAACCATGCACCAGGGCTATGACCCGCATCTCCACTCTCCTCTGCAAGTTCAGTATAGGAAAACAAACTTAAAAGGTCACTTGGTTACAACTCATCTGGCTCAAGCAGGGACATTAACATCTCCTTTCAGACACTCCACCACAAGCAGCCTGGGAACCCAGCTGAGAACTTTGTCCTTGCAAGTGCTCGTCGCACTCCCCCTCACGACATACTCTGCCCTGAGAAGCACTGTGTGACCAGGTGCCACCAGGGCCCAGGACAACCAGTACCAGTGTGATTTCAGCCCTATGACTTTGCTTCCCATCTCCACATTGGCAGGCACAAGTTCCCCACTTGCTGTCTGATGCCTGTGTGCATGGCCCAAGCAGCACCAGGCAGCAGGGCCCAAATTGTGTCACAATTTGTTAGACACTTGGAGATGGACTTTGGTTTGGTTTGCAGAGCTTTGTGCTAGGTTTGTTCTTGATTGTGGGGCTTGTTTTTTTGTTACATTTGCTGCCTCTGAAGATCAGGATCATATATTTCAATAGGTCATAGGAAGAGGTTTATCTATAGTTTTTCACAGTGGAAGGACAGTATGAGAAGAGAATCTCTAAAGGATGCTCTTCCCTCTTGGAGGAAATAAATTCACTTTTTGATGATGACCTGTTCCTTTTCTGGAAAAAGGGGAAGATGCTCAGTAGACTAAAACTTGAACTCACCTATATTCCTGTAGTGGCCACACAAGCCTGATAACAGCCAAAGCACAACCCCACCCCCCCTCACACCACCCCCAAATTCAGCAGCGATGTTACTCTGGTGAATAATATTCCCAGCTCAAGGCCAGGCTGGGCAGGGCTTGAGGCAACCTGGTCTAGTGGAAGGTGTTGCAGAGCAAGCAAAGATCCTGTATCAAACAGAGGAGGTTTAGCTGCATTCACTCCAGTAGCCCAACTAGTTGCCAACATATTATGCAAACATGTTTACGTAACCACAATCTATATTCTTGTAGATATTTAATGATTCCAGACCATAAACAGTCAGTGGCTGCACTGTTTAATGACAAAACACATTCAATAAAACTGTAATCCAACAATAAACTGTGATTGGAGGCTCACTTCTAACCCAGATAACTCCAGGGATTGATTCTACGGCACACACCCACAGGACAGGGAGCTGCTTAAACAGGCTTTGCTGGAAAAACCTTGACAGCAGGAAAACTACACCAACTGGCAAGAAAATGCCAATGTGACTCTTAACACATGAAATACGTCTGAACTTCTTCAGTCTCAGAACAACACGAGGCTCGGGTACCCTGGGTGATGGACACTCACCCAGCTGGGACACGCCAGGCTGGGAGAAGTGCTTGCCACACCACAGGGAAGAGCTGGTTACACTGCAATTACTTTGGGATACCAGAACCCTCAAGTCACCTCTCCTAACAGCCCACGGAGTGTCTGATGTGAGCCACTGCTCTTGTTACTGCTCTACAGACTGGGAAAATAGATCTACTTGTGTGAGAATGCCTCAATGGGCAAAGGGTGCTGGGGGCAGAAGCAGAAGAAGCTGAGGGAAGTGGGTTTGCTCAGACTGGAGAAGGCAGTAACTCTTAATTCCTATGGATCACAGCCTGACATCTGCAGGCAATTCAGCCTGTACTTTTCACTTTTTAGCTGTTTTAATAGCTCACCTGCAGTAGCTTAAGCTCAGAGCAGAAGTTGGGAATGTCAGTTTTCACAGAGACACTTCATTTTCTGACACAATTTGTTTTGTTGCATGAATCATCCTATTATCCAACCAGAAATTAAATTAGAACTTCCAGCTCTTGCCTGCAGTTAATAATTAATGTTACTGTATGCGTTTCCAACCTCCCCTGGTGAAGAAATTCTTCCAAACACATTAACATTTCAGTGAGTGGTGCTGTCAGTCACTCCAGCTGTTCACCCCTTTGGCCTCTCTTCATCTAAATCAAGTTTCTTTTTTTAAAAGAATAACAAGTCATAGCCTCTAGCAGTACCTCTTCTCCATCAAGGCTTTGCTCCGCAAGCATTTCTTATTTGGGGGAAGAATCACTCCATTACAGCCTCTGCCCAGATTAGGGGAGAAAAACCAGCCACTCAAACCAGTGGCCAAATCAAAAGGGAAGGCATGTGCTCTCACCAGAAACTTCTTGTGTCAGGCTTTTGGATTCAGGTTTTAGTCCTGCTGTTTCCAACCTACTTGCACTCCATGTTCTACCTCCTTCTGCCCCTGCTCACTTTACAAACTTTAGAAACACAGCTTGACAAAGATTTGACTCTTTGTTCATTATGGGTATTTATTTGTCATCTAAATGGATAGCCTAGGGCTAGCAGGCTCTTCCTCCTGAGCACTATGGTGTCTCATAAAGAAGGAGAAAACTGTTCAGTTATTAACCCAGGCTTAAAGCCTGACTAGATTTGGGCAATTCAGCAGGAACAAACACAGCCCCTCCTGGCTGGAAGGACAAATCCCACTATGGAAATCATCTTCACTCCTTCTCCAGTGCATCCACTGACATACAGGGATATGTTATGAACAGTCAAAGATGAGAACAGAATTTAAGGTGGTGTGAAAAGTAACTGGAGAAAAAAAAATATTAACAAGAATATGCCCACTGCAGGAAACTGAGTAATTCAGCTGCAGAAGTTCTCTCCTAAGCATACAGGTATTGAAGGTGCTTTTCAGGAGGAAGAAAAGTAGGTACTATCTTAATTTAGAGACATTTTTTTATTTTAATGGAATATGTTCATCTTTTACACCCTGTAAAAGAACAGACTCTAAAGAAAAACAAATACAGTGATAGTGATACTGAGCGCTTTTTTGTATCAGTAATTTCTGCACATACATTGATGGTGGAAGGCTTGGAAGAAGGGTTTTAGGGGGGGGTTGGACTGTTGTTTGCATCAGTTGTTGGATTTGGGGTGGCTGTTTGTTTTGGTTTTTAGTTGTATTAATTACTTATGGGGATTCCTTCAAAATTTGTGAAATTCTATCAATAAACGTATTGTTGCTGCACCAAGCTCAGAGGTTAGCTCAGTCACTTGTTCCCAAAATGGTACTTGACACTGACTAGACTAAGAAACACTCATTAAAATATTCACCACTCATTATCTAAAACAAAGGCTGCACTTTGTGTCCTGCCAGGCATTCTGGATGCAAACTGGGGCTCAACGCCCCAAACAAAAGGCACATTCAGAATCCATGTTTTGCAGAAGTGCTGCAATAGGGTCAGTCATTCAGCATCCCAAAGCAGGACCTTGTCCCGGGGAAGCACAGATGCATGTTCCTCAAAGAGACAGAAAAGGAAGGGAGCAGAAAGCACAGCAATGCTAAATTCCTCAGGCAAGTTACAGGCAATGGATCAGCTTGCACAGCAACCAGTTGCATAAAGAAATTATTGCTTCTACCTGCTTATTCTTGACCCTGTATCACATTGCTGCCTGCAGAGATGATGAGGTACACACAGGGCTGGTTGCTCCTGACACCACAAGGACTTTTAGAGAGCTCAGCCAACAACCTCGGGAACAAAGAATAGTATTTTTCTTCCAAGACCACGAATGCATATTACAGTGACTGAAGAACAGCAGTGAAAAGCTCTTGAGATCACACACATTAACAAAAGTCTGAAGAACAAACTCAGTTTCCTCTAGGCAGGTTTAAGTGAAGACACATCCCCTTCCAGAAATAACAAGATAATCTACACAAAGTCCAATCTTGCTTCTAAATGGTGACCATGCTGTACAAAGCAAAGGAGAAAACCAGCTTGGAGCCGTGCAGCCCAAACTGCAATGGCACAGAACTGCCTCGTTTAACAGGCTCCCACTGGAGATGGGTTGTGGCTCCACAACAACACACAACGTTAGACATTCCATGTGATGGTATTTGTCCCGTATGCAAGCTCCTACTGCAGCTGCTTATACTGAATACAGCAAAACCTACTCCAAAGATCAGGTTAACAGCTCCTGAAAACAACAAATGCTGGTAAGGAACTTGTGACACTAAGAAAAGTGCTAAAGTGGTCACCAAGAAGTGAAGCTGACAGGCACAGCGATGCCCGGAGGGCAACTAAATCAAACCAAACCACCACACCCGGGTCAGCAGTTTGGTTTGGGAAGACTTAAGCCTGTGTTAAAGCACAAGACCCAAAATATGAATGAGGGTGGCTCTGCTGAGATTTATTCAGCAAGCAGAAAGTTTGGTGCAAAAACAGGGGAAAACCCCCAAACAACCTGGAATTGCTGTGGCATCCAGGTAACTTCACACAATTGCTACAGCATGCAGGTAACTTCCCATTCCCTGCTGAATGTCACCCAGACAACAAAGAGCAGAATTCTCCCAGTTCAGAGAGTGTGCAAGGAGGAGAACCAGCCACACACACAGATAGTACCACCGAGGCAAAGTCTGTTTTCCAAGTGTGCTAATCTCCTCTCTCATCCCAGGCTCTGCAAGGAACATGAGTGGGCACTGAGTGTGCTCTTGCAGGGCCTTGGCAGTGCCCCATAACCCAAGGAATCAGCCTGGCATGCCAGACCAGCTGATATCTGCTGAATCCCAACTTGCTTTCCAACACACGCTGCAGACACAACAGGAGCAGCTCCAGCCCTGGGCAAGGAAAAGGCAGCAATGTGCATGGCCCAAATCACAGCCTGCTCTGTCAAGAAGCCTGAAAGTAACTGGCCTTGAGAAGCAGCCTGCTAAGGAACAACTCTGTGGAACAGGGATCCTGCAGAGGGATTTATTCTCTCTTCCCAAGCATTTTCATAATGAGGAGAAAACAAAACAAAACCAGCACAAAACTCCAATACCCAGACAAACAAAGGAACTCAGAGTGATGCTAGAGGAGAAGTACCAGTTCCTCCCATGTAACCAATAACCACCGAGCAATGGGAACATGTCTAAACCAGAAAGAGGTCCCAGCACAGCATGTAAGATGCCAAAGATGCAGGGCAGCAATGAGTAAGAAATTATTGTTATTTACTGCTCCTTCAACTCTTTGCAACAACTTTATCTTGTTTTGCTTTGACCATCTCAGAGGCAGCATCTCGGCTCAGTCACTTTCCAATTTGCCCACAGTCCATTCACGCAGCAGCCAGGCCAGAGCTACCACTAAACTGGAGTAAGCTGGAATAATGAAAGATTCTCACAACCAGTCTTTCCCAAGTCATTGCTTGAACGCAAAAGGGTAATTTTTATTTAATAATGAGAGTGCTGGCCAGCCCAGCAGACACCTTCACTGGCACACAAAGCCTACTATGTAATTTGGTACTATCTTCTGATAGGAATAGCCAACATTTCTGCAGCCATAGCAGCAAAGTGCTCTCTCTTCCAACACTCCTAGCTCTCAAACAGTTATCTGGACAACATCTTTTCTCATCCAGCCTTCCCTAAAAACTACAAGTGAGGTCACAAAACTGTAAAAAACAGTAAATCAGTGTACTCCCTGTCCTATGCCATCATGTACCTCCTGCTTCTAATGCATCTTTCAAGCACTGAAAGCATTTATGGAATATTAGGGAGGAGAGGGAAAAGGGGAGCTTCTCCATGAAAAAGCTTTTCAGAGGTGATCACACAGTGCAGGTTATCCTCTGTCTCAATTATCTACAATCCTGTCTTTCCATCTGACTGGAAGACTCTAGATATCTCAGAAAGAAAAATCTCCTTAGTGTCATTGAAACAGCAAGGATGTTACAGTCTGAGAGGCATCACTCCAAGGACTGACAAGACATTAATGGCAAGTTTGACATTGGAGAAAGGCTTAAGCCTCTCCTGAAAACTGCAGGGAGTATCACCTCTACCTAAGAAGACAGAGAGAGCACAGACTGCAACCAGAGATCACAGATGAAATCAAATGGTCAAGAATTTCCCCCACTGCTGGGCACAAGCCCCTCACAGCAAAGACCACCACGCTGGCCCTTCAGCCTCTGCTCACTCTTGAGTTTAACACTAAGCCCCAGGAACACAAGTAAGAAGACAATGGGCAGCAGAACCAAGACCACCAACCAAAACCACAGGAAGGAAAAACCAAGTGTCTCAGATGAATAAGCTGTTGCTAGGCAAACACACAACCCAAGTGAATGCCAGAGCAAGAGGAATTCAGGAAGCCCCCTTAGATAAGAGCTCTAAACAGCTTTTTCCACACAGAGATCCTGGATTTTCAGACATATCACGCTCACAGGAAACACACACAAACCGTGTGCTCCTCCTGACCAGCTCTCTTCCCCACACAACCTGTCCGGACCAAAGGCCAGCTGTGGGAGGCAGGTAGCTCCTGCCAGCTCTGGCCTCCAGGACTGGGACAGTGCCCCAGCCCTTGGGGTGAGCCCATCCCCACGACACCCTCAGCCCCGGGGCCCAACACCCCAGAGATAAGCCAGCAGGAGATGCCTAGGGGAGCCGAGCCAGCCCCAGGACACAGGTAGAGCCTGTTTGACCTCCTGATGGCAGCTACTCCAGGTCACACACACAGCAACACTTGCGTGACAACCCTGGCATCCACCAGCCCTGGCGTGCGATTCCAGGCTGGGGGATCAGCTACAGCACTGTCTCACCTTCCCGATAAACATCAGGATGCCAAGTGCTAAAGCACCGAAACCAGCCGGTTTCCACAGCAACAGCCAGCAAGGACACACAGAGCTTCTGCAGCACATTCCAGCCTTATCAAATGCTATCTATAGGCATGTGTGCTCCAGCCTGCAGTGACACCGGGCTGGGGACCCTACCTTCACTTCCCAAATGCCACAGTCCTGGTGTCCAACACACAGAGGTGACCTAAAGCTGTGAGTGCTTAGTGATTTCCCTCAAGAGGTACAGGCTGCAGCAGTCATTTTGGCACTGACCTCCAACCTTCCTCTCACACAGGCTCTACTTCCTGTCCAAGTTTTGGGAATTTGAAACAACTTCACTCTGTAGGGCAGACACTTGAGAGCTGCAGCTGGAAGCCATGTGGCATGCATTGGCCTGGGGTATGAGTACCTGCACTGAATTACAGCTGATCATCTCTCACTGGAGAGAAATGAAGAAGTACAAATGCAGGTACAAGTCGTTCAGAACTGAACTGACCAGACTCAAAATAAAATCAGGCTCCATGACAGCAGCACAAGGGATTAAAGGTAAATTCTCATTATGTCAGCAGGCTGAAGAAACCACTCAGGGTTTTGCTAAATCAATTCAAGTAGTGTTAAGAGGCATTTCTTTAATAACAATGTCAATTAAAACTGTGACTAAAACTTTGACTGAAATGTTTAAAAATATGCACTAGTTCCAAGCCAAATTTTGAACAACATGCTAAGGAAAAAAGTGACACAGGTAGGCATATAATATGACAAGGTCACCATAAGACTTGAAAACACATAAGCTACAAACTTAAGCATCTTAACTCTGCAGACTGAGACCAGTCACTAACTGGCCCATGGTTTCAACAGCTCCCAAAGGGGCTCTCTCAGGATCCTGCATTAGGCGCATGCAGGAACACGGTGACAAATGACCTGGCAGGTAATCCACACCCAGCCTGTAACCACTTGGCACAGTCTGGTTTACAATGTTTGACTTTCAAACTACAACAGAAACTAGTTAAGACAAAACCAAAACTTGACTGTGTGACTTGATTTGGCACGACCTCTAGTACAGCTGGAGGATGTCCCTGGAAAACACAACTTTGACCTTGCTCCCAGCCTGGACAGACCTGCCCAGCACAGCCCCTGCATGACAGGGGGTCTGCTGGCCTTTGCTGCACCCACTTCTCCCGTTCTGGGGTTCCAGAGTGGCACAGCCACCACCCTTGGGATGCAGCTGGGCCCTAAACAGGGACAAGTGAAATCTCAGCCTCAACACAGGGGATGAAAATGCAATACATTCTTTATCATGCTAATTAGATCACAGAATGAGAAGGTAGCTCCTGGATAAGAGAGGCAACAGAAGCATCAGTATAATCCACTTTGTACAAAAAAGAAAATTTGGAAAAAAATATCCATAGCACTACCTTAAAAGAAGAACAATCCATTCAGGTTCCCTGCCCATTATCTCTCCTAATGGCCCACAATTAACTCTGGTTTCCAGACCTTCAGCCAGCCTTGCTGGTGGCCATGGGAAGCCTGTCCCTGTTCCTGCCCAGCTATCAGGTCACTGCGCCTCCAGTGAGCACCCAGCAGCACTGCTAGAGTCCTGATGTCACGGCCACAACCAGAGAACGACTTAGGAGGAAGGAAAACACACCTCTGGTACTCTCAGGCTACCAATAGCCTGGGAATAGCTGTTTTGTAATGAGAATGCTCTCACTTGTCTCCTACAAGCCTCTTAGCAAGCATGACTGGTAGGAGAGGATCAGCCCCAGAACTGTGGGCGAGAACCAGCACTGGAGCCAGCCCTCCTGCTGAGGGGCAGAGGCCAGGAGGCACTGCCCCCGGGAGAAGGCAGGAAGCAAAGGTTCGTCCCACTCACTGCACTCCCCAACGTGCCCTTGCTCCAACAGCAAGGACGGTGAGTGAGTCACCCGCACGGACACTGTCAGGACCCAGGTGTGTCACACTATTGCTGGGACAAGCCTACCCTGCCAGGAAATGCCACACAGCAAGGCTCCCTTTCCACAGGGAATGGAAAGGAGAAGTGCCTCCTCGGGCCATGGCAGCAGGAGTGGTGTTATTCACACACAGTCCAGGCCAGGCATGCACAGGAATTTACCTGACCCTGAGGAGTGAATGTTTTTCTATGGACGCTGGAAATAAGGAATAAAATAATAAGTGACCAAACTTGACCAGATGGAACTGAAACAAACCAAATAGCCAGCAAGGATAAATATAGAAGTCTTTCTGGCATCCACCCGAACATGTGCCTCCACCACTTATCAAAAACAAGCACAGTCTGTGCAAGGAACATGCCCCTCACTGTGGCACACAGCACCTACGCTGCCCAACTCACCACTCCTTGGATCAGGCAGTTCTCTACCTCAAGTGTCCACCCATCCACTGGGGTGGGTGTAAACTTTAGCCTTTAAACTACTTTTTTTTTTTTTTAAAAAAAAAGGGGGGGGTGGGTAAAGCACATAAGAAATGAAGCAGGGAGGTTATCCAGCAACCCTGAACTCTAAACAGTGACACCATTCCTGCAGCTATGAAATGGAGTTGCATGTACATCAGTGCCATTTGCTCCCACTCAGTTCACTAAAGCAAGACCTGTCCAGGAGAGAGAATTTTCAAGTTCTTTCAGCCCAACAGTTACAAACAATGGCCAAGCCAATATTTTATAATACATCGAACATCACTGTACCAAGAGCAGAGGCTAAAGAAGCAAGTCCATTGCTCCTTGCTCTTCACTGTGCAGCAAAGCTGTTGCTTTTTTAATAAGGCTGAATCAGCACAAGCACAAAGCTCAGACTCACAGTTTTGTCCACACACCACTTCTCCCTCTCACCATTCCCTTCACCATAAACAGCAGGAATGGTAAACTCCAGAAATCTTTAAAGAAAGGTTAAAAGCTCCACCTGTTTGTTAGGGAATTCATCCATTTAACATTCCCATATGACTACAGATGAGCTGCTTTTAGATAAACCACAGACTGCATCACGGTCAGCATTCTAGCCAAAGCTCTGGATTGATGAGACCCACACAGCTAACTTCCCACAGCCACCAAAGAGGAGGTGCCCTGCCCTCCCTCCACACACACCCTCCACCACCACCCCAGCAGCTCCTGCCACATACCTCTGACTTTCATCACCTTTCCAGAATTTACTGCAATTCAAAAGCTCCACAAAGACATGGGAGGCTGTCCGCAGGTTTGTACTGAGCCACGGGTGGTCCCAAGGTGTACAAGAGAAAGCAGCATCTCCCTTTCAGCAGTGCAAATCCACTGGATTTGTGTGGGCTGCTCCAGAGCCATCAGCCCCGACTACCTCTCAAGTGGAGGGTGGAGTTGCAAGTGAACTGTCCTGGGATGGACCACCGAAATCAGCAGCAGCTGAATGTCCTCAGCACTCATTAGAACCAGCTGAATGTCCTCAGCACTCATTAGAATCAGCTGAATGTCTTCAGCACTCATTAGAACCAGCTGAAGGTCCTCAGCACACCACTTACACCCCCCTATGGCACAAGGGCCCAGTGCTAAGGAAAGAGTCACAACAAGCAGCCCTGTAGTATACCCAACCCATAAATCCACATTTGGTTCATTTTAATAAACTGGACTAACATACCTCTGATGGGAGCAACCAGTACAGCCTCATTTCCAAGCACCTCGGCTGTCTCCATCACCGATGGTCTCAGCTTGGCCTCCTCTTTCCCACCCCAAAACTCCACACTTCTGTGGGGACTTCATTTTTGTCCATGTGGCACAGAGCTTGTGTGCTGGAACCATCTGGTCACACCTCCCTCCACCAACTCCTCCCCACCAGGAGGAACTGACATGTCCACTTGATCATCATGTAGGACTGAAAGCTTTAGAAGTAATTTTGCCTTTAGTAGCACCTCTGAGCCATGCTGTGATTTACCAGACACACAATGTCAGCCCAGATCCAAGATGACAAGGCCATATATAAACTAACATACATACAGCCCTGCCAAAGCTTTGAGGCTTCTGGAGAGCTGGGCAGTGACAGCAGCTTCCTAGCAATCCCCCATCAAAGTACCAAGTGGGTCCAGCCCTGCTTTGGGGGTGCCAGCACCTAGGGAAGCCGTGTGCTCACCCAGCACATCCCACCACAGTGCCTGGTCCAGAGCAGACTCTTTCTCATTTCAGTTCTAGAGATGTATGTTACAAAAGTACACAATAAAATATGAAAAATCAGGACAAAAGAGACATCCTTTAACTCCCACGTGTAGTTACACCAGCCAACAGCACAACTGGGCCAGCAAATGGCTTCCAACAAGAACTACAGCAAACACTAAAGATACAAGCAAACACCTGCCAACATCACCACGGTATCACACCCAGGCTTCAGGCTCAAGGACCTTTGAGAGGTGAATTTGTAACTCCTAATTCCAGCCCAAGGGAATGAGGCAATCTATTTGTAACAGTAAGTCAGCCTTTGTTTCCTTTCACACGAGGTTTTGGGTTGTTTTTTTTTTTTTTGGACATAGAGTTGGGATCTGATGACCACAGATTATGTTGACTTTTATGTCAGACTTTAAACTGCTTTCAATTAAAACCAACACAGATTACAGGAACATACTTCCACCCTCCAGTCAGGATTATTCAACACTAGGATCTGCCAAAGCAGAGAAGATGGCACGGTTGTGTTCCCTGTTCCAAATTGTTCTGCTCCTCTTCAGCAGACAAACTACAAGGAAACAGGAAAACCCGACTTGAGCTGGCAGGACACCAATACAGTCACACTGATCCATGCAGTGGGGCACAAAAATAGGGTGCTGTGGCTTAATGGCAAAGCCCAACTCACTCATTCATGGAGTGATTCCTCAGAATAGACAGTGTTCTCACAACCAGAGATATTTATTTTGATTACAGGCAAGGTTCCTAAATCCTAGAAATCGGCATTCTGACAGACATCTACAGCCTGCCAGCACACAGGAATTATGGTCATATGGAGGGAGGAAAAAAAAAATGAACAATTAAAATATACACAGCAAGTCTGTTGCCCAGTCAAGACATCACCCAGCAGATATAATGCATCTCAATATATTCCATAATCCATCTCAGAAATCAAGTTTCTGGATTTGTTTTGTTGGGGCTTTGAGGTTTTTTTATAGGCTGGCTTATTTTTAACTATTTTAACGGCAATTAGTTTCCAGGCCCATGCAATTTAGCCACATCTCTTATTTTGAAATTAATTACTGGTTCTCTGCAGAAAACAATCCCTTTCCTGAGGATTTGGTTTTCTTCCTTCTTTCTGGCAAGGGAGAGGAAAAGACAGTGGGAGCAGGGGAAGGGAACACTCCAGCACTAGAAACTGGGCAGTTTAAGAACTGCATGCTGCAAAAAGTTGGCATGGCAGTGTGTTAAATACTTCTGAAAGTCACAGTTCCAGTCCCAGGTAAACCCTGACAGGTGTTAGTACTGACCTGGCAGCAGCTCCATGCTGAGCTGAGTATGCCAGCAGTAAAACCACATTCCTTCCTCCCAGGACTTGAGGTAGGAGTCACCCAACCTGCACCACATTCCTACCCAGCATACCCAAAATAACAGTGTGCACAAGATTGCACTGCACTTCTTTCCGAAAGGGGACAGAGCTACCCAGCAGCACTTCTGCTGCTGCTACAGTAAAACCCTCCCTTCAACACAATGAAACATTTAAGAAGAAGTAGTAGTGAAAGCAAAAGATGGAGAAATTTATGGAAGTTAATGAGATTTCTCATTACCAACACCAAAATTTAATTGTAATTAAATCAAGATGCTTCTGCACAGTTATCACATCTACCACTTTCTGTTGACTGACGCTGTTGGATAATCCAGCCCTCACTGCTATTACAAAACCTGGAGGATTCCAGCTTGCCCAGAATGTCCCAGTTTATATTGCACAGAGTTTAATTAAGCAAAGGTCTTGGCCTCATCCAATCTTCTGGGACTGAGGTTGTGAATTCGGCCCAATCCAGCAGAAATCAGTGAGCTTCCAAGAGGCTGCACCCACAGCACCACCTTTGATGTGGCCTCCGGATCCTAAAGCATCTGTGCAGGCAGCCCACCTCACACCAGGAGCCGTGACTGGTTCAGAAAGGATAAGTGTTACATCTCACAGAACCTTTCACTGGCTGGAGACACAACTCCAGCCTAGAAGCTGCAGGGGTGAATTCTTCCCACTACATCTTAAGATGTAACACCAATTCCCTTCTGACAGGTAAGCTCATTCTGCACTCATACCATGCCTGGTGCTATTTTCAAAACAAAACACAAAAAACCCCATCAGAGATCTGTTAACTGTAACTCCCAGCACAAGCTGTGCCCCAGGGGTGAGGTGCCTGCTCACCATCAGGTGTGGGGCTCACAGTCCACGTTTGCTTCCCAGGAAAATGGCCTCTGCAGCAGCAGAGGAGAACCTCGAGTTCCCATTTCCCATTACACAGTGCCCTCCAACGGCCAGCCCTTCACATGGAACCCAAGGAATGCTTATCCCCCCTTCCCAAAGGCAGCAGTGGAACCACCGGTTGCACTGCCTGCATACCACCCTCAGAGGACAGGGCAACAGCCAGGGGACACAGAGCCGTCTCTGAATGGAGGCAGAGCAAAAACTATCACTCCTTCTCTGCCTCACACCCTCATGTTAATACAAGCCACCGTAAATGCCTTTACATTCATTTTATAATAAAAATAGAATTTACTTAGTGTCAGTACTAGTGACCAAAACATTCCAATAACTCATTAAAAGCAGGTTTAAAATGAAGGCTTTTATAAAAATCTATTGACCTCCTGAGAACCCCAGCCTATTTTGTTATTCTGCCATACAAACAGACATACAAGCCCTGTCATTTATGAAATGCTTCCTTACCAGGACTTTTCAATCATTATTTAAGGTTTACATGCTATCCCTGAAGCCAGTGCACTTAGTGTCTATAAAAACAATCCAGGGTCAATAAAAAAGTCACTGTTCTGAATTGCTTATTGCTAAGACACTGACGGTGCTGTGACCAAGGGAGGCCCCTCTCACACTCAGATGGCAGAGTGAGGCTTTATGTAACCAGAATATTCAGAGCAGAAACAACAGAGCTCTCATTTAAAGGGTCTGTGTTCAGTGATGGTGATGAAAGGTGCGTCTTCAAGGAACTCAAAGGTTTTTTCACTCCAGCTTCAGGTATGCAGTGGGCTGGAGCTCATGGGGCCAGGGGTGCACCCCTGGGCAGACTGGCCCCCCACACTGCCCCTTCCCACCCTGCAGCTGAGGAGCCACTGCTGCCCACAAGCTGCTTCTCCAGCACATCACTGCCCCGGTCTTTGATCCAGCGCTCTTGCAGTGCCACAGAACCCGGTGCTCCAGTGCTGCTCTGGGAGCTGAGCTGGGAACCAGAACCATGAAGGGACACAGCTCTGGAGGCCCTCCCCAGCACCAGTGCTGGCAGGGGCTCCATGGGGACGGCCTGGGCTCAGGAAACATCTCTGACCATGCTAGCACAGCACGGAAGCCAGGTGAGCAGCAAGGTACAGCCTCACCACTGAGGCAACACAACAGGAAACAGCACCTGAAATTTAACTGCAACCATCTACAACACTGACACTGCCCCAACAACTCCCCATCATCATTTTTTCCAAAGTTTACCGTTTGCTTCAAATGCAAAGTAGAGAAATCCAACACTGAACTCACACATGTCACTGCTGTCACCAAGTCCAGGGAGGGAGGGAAAATCTCAGCCCTTTTCCTCCCCAATAAATCTTGTTGATCATGAGTGATATCTTCCTCTTGAGGCCCTCGCAGCCCCATCTCATCCATTAACATGATGCTCGACTACAGGGAAGGAGACACCCTCAAGGGAGATCATTCCAGAGCAACAAATCCATCAGGAACATGTAAACATAAGGCACAAAAGCCAACCTCCCATATGCCTCAGTCTGAAACAGTTTGCAGACAGTTTATCCATCATGGCACAAGCTGCACTTCTCCACAACACCACTGTAGCAAATCTTGGCTCATTCCTTACCCTGACATTAGATCCAGTACAGGTGAGCCTGTGCTTCAGGAATTCATCCTGTCCACAGGAACCATTTCCATCATACTCAGAGCCTCCTGAGGTCCTGAAATCCTTCAGGATTCATTCCTCAGGCACAAGGCTTTGCCCAGCACAGCACACAAGAACTAACATGAAAGGTTACTGCAGTGACTACATCCAGAATTACTTATCTTGAGGCATATGGGATTGTATCTCACACATCAATATAGTTTCAGGAACATAAGATCCTTTTGACAATTTCTAAGGCATGACAAAATGTCATCTCAGTAGGAAGCTTCTAATTCCAATTGATTCAATCACAAGTCACAGAAGTTGAATAGAACTTGAGAAGAACTGTTTCACATACGAACCTTTCTTTCCCCTAATATTTTAAAATATAAAGAGACACTCTTTCTTCAAGGATCTTTTTTCTGAAGTTCCATTTTTTATTCAAGAAAACAAGATCCAAGGAGCTGCAAGTTTTGCTTCCATCCAAGGACACTGAGAAAGCAAAATGTTTATGGATTTGTGTGAACAACATTTGACTCTCAAGAAACCCAAACTGAAACAAATGAGAGGTGCACTTCATTCACAAATATTTTCAGCTACAAAGCGCTGTAATTTTGTATACACACTGATATTTAGGGATTGCATGAAAGCACCTAAGCTTCCAAGAAGCCTGTGTAAGTATTATTTCACAGAATTGCAAAGGGGCTGAGGTTGGGATGGGCCTCTGCTTAAGGGCCCACCGCCTGCTTAAGCCAGAGCTGACTGCCCAGGCCTGTGTCCTGATGGTCCCAAACAGCCCCAAGGATGGACCTCCAACACCCTCTGGGCAGCCTGGCCCAGTGCTGAGGTCATCCCAACAGTTAAAAACTGTCAGAATATTAATCTGATTTACAACTAATTTATTTATATCTGATTTACCTAATTAATATAAAACACATTACAGTCCAGGTTTACAAAGAGGCTGATCTGTGAACACAACATGGTCTGTCATGACAGACTAAAACGGTTCGCTCATACCCTGTCCCTCAGTGGTCCCCAGATCCCCAAACTGCCCAACACCTATCAGAGTCCTTGGGCAAAACAGAACAACGTCCACGTGGAAGGCAGCCCTGGGAACCACAGCGATCCACGGGCACGAGCGCAGGCCCACACTCTGCAGACACACACACAGCCCAAGCCTGCTCCACGCCTACCACACACACAAGCTGTGCAAGCAGGAGGGAAGCCTGTGCCTCTGGTCTGTAGGAGAGATTGCTGGTTCTCTGGAGAGCCACTCAGCAAGTCCAGCTTGCATGCAAATCACTGCATTTTCCAATCAGCAAATGTCCCAGGAATGGAAGCACTGCACAAGGCCAACTCCAAGCCCTCCAAAACCCGTATACAACAGATTTGCAAACTGCATTTCAAACCCAGGCAGGAACAAAGGAAATGAATAGGCTGAATACGTCCACATACACAATTCAGCCTCTCACAGCTAACAGAGCTCTGCCTTCCAAAAAATTATGAGCCAAGTCCAAGTCAATGCTAGCGGGAAGTCATTACCCACACAAGCCAGCATGCAGAGAACTGTCAGCACACCTTCCTCAGCCCTCTTTACTAGAGCTTCCTTACAGCCACCTTCCTGAGAGAGATCATCCTCCCCTCCTCTGTCCATTACTAGAGACTCAAGAGCAGGTCAGGCTCTCAGAGTTGTGAAAATACAGCCCAGCAGGGTGTATCACCTGCACCCTTCTCCATGCCACCCTTCCCTCAGTCCCTGTTCCCTCTTTCTTCCATCCTATTTTCATTTGTGGACTCCCACGGTAGTTTTAGATGGTCACTGCTCCTCCTGAGAAGTGTCCAGCATCAGCAGATTCACAGCAAAGCAGGAAACAAAGCACAGTCTCCTGTCCCTCAGGCAGTGCAGCTGTGGTCATCACTGCAGCAGTGACATGGGTCACTGCTGAGAGACCAGAGCCTTTCTTTTCCCAGCAGCTCCTTTTCCAACAGCTTGGTTTTACCTCAGGAGATGAGTGACAAACACATCTCCTTGCCCACTGCTCCACAGGCCAGGTCCCCAGCACCAGCTGGGGCTGAGCACCATGGCAGCAACAGCCCCTGCTCTCCTGAGATCCCTCCACCTCCAAGCCAAGGTGAGAGCAGCCAGCAGATTTCTCCCTGTATCCATTTCTCTTTAGCATTCTGTGCAAGTACCAGCATATGTCGAGGCAGGGACAAAAGACACAGCGAGCACACGCACAACAGAGACGGCAGCAGCCAAGCTCCAGCCTGATGTTCTCAGTCACCTCCCTGGGACTTGGCAGGATGGCTCCAGGTTTCCCTTTTCCTCACAGATCATACTTGCTAATATAAGCACAAAAGCAGCCCCCCCAATCAAACGCTTTGGGGTGCCCATTTTGGGACAGCAAACCCCCTTGCCTTTAACTGTTCCCTAAGCCTGCGCAGACCCCCCCCATCAGCCCAGGAGCAGGCAGGATCACCACAGGCCCTCTGGCAGCCCTGGAGCAAGCAGGACCCTGCAGATGGCTCGGCAGTGGGCCCAGCTACCTGCAGGGTCAGGCAATGCACCGGAGCTGGCCCAAAGCTGCTTGGGGACTGGTGCCAGCCACAGCTGTGCTCACACGAAGGCTTATGGAAACAGCTCAGGGAGGAGAAGGTTCTCCTCTGCTGTTATGCTCGCCCTGCAACGCCCTCTCCTCTCCCCTACCTTCACACACATGCAGAGCATTTGCCATCACTCTGCTCTCAGCTTTATAATTTAACAACAACAGAATGACAACACCCCCCCCCCCAAAACACCCACTCCTGTCCAGGAACCTCCTTCCCAATGAGAATTAAACGTTACAGCCAGTCATCCAGACTCGGCGCACCTGAAATCCAGCAGGTTAGAAACACTGTCTATCAGCTTCACAAGGCAGATGTTTCTAACGTTAGTTTCTTCTACACCCCAAACAGACTGACACATCACCCTTTGTGTTCAGCCCCACAAAACCGGAAGCAATGCTATTGCAATTACTATTCACTCCTGTAAAAATAAAAGCAGTATGTGTGCTCCTAATAGCCGATACCCTGAAACCACAGCCCAGTAATGCAGCCTTGCCCATTGCTGATGCTCTATGACACTGGCTCCTAAGAAAAGGAGCACCCGACCAAGGCAATGAAACAAAAAAGGCATTAAATATGATTTTTAACATTCACCTAAAGTAAACTGGATTCTTCTCCAGTTTCCTGCCTGGGTTTGAAATGCAGCTTTTGTCATTTGCTTGGTTCTGCAGAAGACATCGGCTGATAAAGCCGGCACACGACGATTAGTTATCGCGGGTCCTACCTCGCTTATCAGCTCTATCTGCATTGGGGCCAGGCTGTGTCTGACACAGTACCGGGCGCACCGGCCCGGCGGCTACTCCGCTCCGGCCCCGCGGCCGCTCCCCGGGGACACCGACCGCGCTGGGGGGAGAAGGCGGAGAGGGGCGGCCGCCCCCGCCCTCGGCACCGCCGGCCGCAGCTCTTTGTTCGCTACCGCTACGGCCGAGGCACGCGCGGGCTCTGGGCGCTCGCACCTGCCGAGGGGGCGAGCAGCCCACCCGGGGCCAGACCACCCTGGACAAGTGGCCGCTGCGGGAGGGGCGCGGAGCCCTGCGGGGCGGGCAACGCTTGCCCGCCCGGACCGACCCTCGACCTTCGCCCAGCTCCCGAACCTCCGCCGCGGCTCCCGCCGACGGGGCTCCGACACACCCCGCACCCAGCCCGTCCGCGCCGACTCACCTCGTCCTCTGAGAGTCCGTACACCGGCTCCGCCGCCGCGGTCGCCATGGAGCCGCTCCCGGGCCCGCCGAGCCGCCCGCCGCCTCCTCCTCCTCCTGCTGCCGCCGCCACTGCCTACTGGCCCGCGGGCGGCGGAAGGCGCCGGGAGCCGAGCCCGGCGGAAAAGGGCCGGGGGCGGGGGCGGGGCCGCCCGGGGCCGCCCGCGCTCTGGAGATTTGTGGGAAACGGGT
>JACBWW010000108.1:275513-306357 GCA_020086605.1 Lanius collurio
GTTGCAGCTGACAATCATTTCTCCTATGTCTGCAGGGCATGGAATGATTTCTCCCAAATGCCAAGTGCAGCACAGTAGCTTTATGGAGGTTTATCCAGGTTAGGACAAGTCCTCCTCCTCCTGGCAGGTTTTGGATGCACGAGGACAGATTTTCTCACACAGGCTGCTGCAAGAGGAATCATAATCCTCAGCCTATCACACTTGCTAACATCTTCCACTTTACTGTCATTACTTTTCATCTCCAACTGGGATTATAGGATTAACTGGTCAGTGGGCACAGGGACTCTACAGAACAGCAGGGAGAAGGGATAACAGTCCCACAAAAGATCAGATTGGAGATGAGCTTTAAGGTCCCTTCCAACCCAAACCATTCCATGATTCTAGGAGCAAATCAGGAAAGAGAGGGACTTTGGAACTACTCCAATACAAAAGCCAAGTGCAGTCAGTCAGATGCTGTTGAGATCCTACTGACATAACTCAGGAGATTTAGATACATTTTAGTTGTTGGTTTGGTTTGGGGTTTTTTTAATCAAAATCAATTGAACTGGCTTTTCCAATCACTGAAATTCTTGAATTGAAGAGCTTTTTGAGCCCCTTGCTCCCAGGCAGTTGGTAAATGGCTTACACCAAGTGACGGGCTGTGCTTGAACACTGCGCTCAGGAAGGCGTTGCCTGAAGCGGCACGCAGGGGTTGGGTAATTGCAGCTGCACATTTACAAGTGCCAGTAACTGTATTGCTCACTCCTGAAGCTTTGCTCTCACTCACAGTGAGCTCCACTAGTTCTATGAAAAGTCCAGGTTAGGTCACACAAATATTTAGGGAGTCATGTATATCTTAATTTGTCAGATGGGATTTCTTACAGCTCTGGTGTACTCTGATCTGATTTTTCATCCTCTGTTGTACACTTACAGATTCAGAAAATAGAAATGTTACAGCCATTTCCATCCACTCCCATCTACTAAGGAACACTGAATATAGTGGTACTTTTGAGAGAAATGTAGAGATTGATGAGGAAAATCATGGGGGTTGAAACTAGGAAAGCTAATTTGATGATCCAACCCTCCTCACAGTGATGTCAGTTTCTGTTAATAATTGAGATTCATTATTTGGGCTATCCCTGCTTTTAATACCATCTTTCTAAAGGAGAACTCATTCACTCTACCTCAAATCCAGACAACATCAGGATTTTGATTCTTGTAGAATTGAAGGCAGGTCAAACTCATGGTCCTACCTGACCATGTCTGAAGGAGAAATGGGAGTGATCCACAAGACATGGCCTCTAGACCCTTTAAAGTGTGACAAACATACAGTTAATAACAGGCAAACTACTTCAGTGAGGTTTGGCAAGCAATCTCAGCTGCCCATCTTTGTTCCTGTCCAAAAGAGAGATTTTGGATCTCCCTCTCTCAAAAGCAGCAATGAGCTTTACCATTTCTGTGCCTTCATTTCAGTTCTGTGAATTCAGACAGTATATTGACAGGTGTAAGAAGCTTTCAACCATTTCCACACAGGGCTATAAAGATTTGGGAGAAAAGTGACTTTTTGTGGTTTCCTTCAAGGGGTGTCCCCAAATCAAATATTTTAGGAAATACCTGCTCTTGAATAGAATGTGCTCATTAGAAGAAGGATATTAACCTGGAGACTCTGGAAGATCCTCAGGCACAGAAAGCAACAGCATCCCTCTGAAAGGGGTGAAAGATTCAGCTCCAGCCCCAGGAAGTGCTTGCCAGGATGTGGCACCAATCCCACCAGCTCACTCTGAGGCATTTGGATATTCCTGTTCAATGACCTGTTTGGTTCCATTTGGGTTTGTACTGTTTTTAAAAATCTCTGTGCATTCAACCAAAGCAAACTGTCATGGCACAAGTTATTGACTGAACTTCCTGAGGAGCCTTAACCTACAGGAATACTGCAGCAGTGGATACTGCAGCAATAAAATTGAAGAATGTTAATGTGCAAATGTTTCACTAGGATTTCTGTGGGTGTGACTGCTGTAGGGAAAGGAATCAGTTGTCTGTGCCTAGTGGAATTATCTTTATAAACAGTTCACTTGCAGGCTGAAGGGACTGTGGGGCATACCATGAGAGCAACCATGTGCAAAACAGCCAGAATATTTTCCCTCTATTCTCTTATGCTCTTTGTCTAACTTCAACTCAAGCTGCCCAACATTCCCCCAGAGCCTGGGGATGGTTTGGGAAATGCAGGGTCTTTCTTTAAAACACACATTCAGAACAGTCTAATAATTAATTACTTTGGATTAACAGTACAAGAGAGTTCTGGTGTAGGATAAGGAATGCCAGTTAAGAATATCCATATTCCAAAATACTCCTGAAGAACTCAGTGTCAATCTGTTGAGGAGCCCAGCAAGGCACTTCCCCCTTGGCTGTAAGGCCCACATGGCACCCTTGGCCCAGCATCCCCCAGCTGGACAGCCTGAGCACCACAGAAAAGGGAAGAATAAGAGGGAACAAACAAAAGAGAGCAGAGGGAAACAAGAGGGATTAGTTAGAGAAGAACTGGGAGGAGAGTAGTGAGCAAAAGGGTGAGTAGGAGGAAAATCAATCTGAGCTGTAGGCGGGTAAGAGGTACATAAAGCCATGAAGATGGTACAGATTAGAGCCGTGAGTCAAACACTGAAGCATAGAACAAGTCTACAAAGGGTATCCCAGATTGTTCTAATTCACACAAAAACTTGGGGAAATAACCCCTCTGCCAGAGATCTGTTACAGAGACCCAATATTCACCATGTGCAGTTAAGTAATGCTCCAAGATGAATCATGAGGCTGATGCATGTATGTGGGGTCAAGTGGTGGCACAGGTTCCAAACGTGCCCAAAATACAAGGAAGGAATAGAATGGGATTAAGAATTGTGCAAAAATGTAAAATATGAGATTACTTGAAAAGGTTTTACCCTGGAAAAGGAGGACTTTGTATGGTTCATACTTACTGAGCCAATTTAGGCTCTGAAGAGGAATCAGTTCATTCCACCCAGCCTCTGAATTGCACTCATGGACATTTTTCATCAATCAACCACACGGGGAGTAGAGACACTTACTCTGGCAAACCAAAAATGGCCAGTGCCAGATTGTATGAAACCTATGATGGTTTTTCTTGTCTTAAAACCTTACCTGCCTTACTATTTATTTCTATAAGATTACACTTCTTTATAGCACCCTCCAACCTTCTTGGGGCCATGGATGAAATTCAATCCTGAATTGGCTGAACATCATGTGGAGACTGTTCTTCTGGTGCTTCCATATTCATCTCCATCTGATATGCTGGGAAGAAGAGCCAGAAGGATGCAGTGAGTGACACCTCCTCTTGCCAGAAGACCCTCCAGGTAGCAGCTCATACCAATGTCAGAACATGCTCTCCAGGGAGGGGATCATATACCTCATGTACTCAAATCACCCTCAAAAGAGCAAACTCCTTCTCTGACTCAGAAACATCCAGAGATAAATTTTCATCAGCAAGGAAGACGTACAGATCTGTCAGAAATACCATCTGAGGGCTACTTGAGGTTCAGCAGGTTGGCATTTCTGTACCAGACAAATATGTTTTGCTTGTCTGTTCATAAATTCTGAACACAGTCATTTCTGCTGACATTCAGGGGGATGGCAACACACGGCAGAGGGAAGCTGGGGACAGCACAGCTCCATCCACCCAAGTCAGGCTCCTCGGAGCTTCTCTGGCAAGACAACAATTTTCAGGAATTCTGAGAGCATGAGTAGGAAATAGTAATCAACCAAAACCTAAACATGTTGTTTATCCGAGGGTACAGGTTGAACACTGCAGGGAACCCGATTCCCAACCTCCCCAAACAAGAGCCAGGAACAGTTCTCCAGAGATGTGTTAAATTATTCTGAAGTAAGGCTGATAGCGTGGCATCTGTGTGAGCCTGTGCAGCTACTTTTCTTGCTGAGTGGGAGGAGGATTAGTAGAGAGAGAAAAAAGACATCAGTGAAGGTATTCTGTGTTGTCAAAAGCTCCAGCACGTGTAACTCTGTGGGTGGCTGCACATCCTTACGGAGTCCCCATGGATTGCGGAGGGGCTCTGCCTCTTTCCTCATCAGCCAGAGCTGGGTGCGCCCTCCTGTGGACACACACAGCTATTACAGGAATATATTACGGATTTGTTTTGGTCCAAATAGCAGCACTTTGCACAATTTTAATGCAGATATGCCTACATCAAGATTGTTGACATTTTTATGGATCAACACACACAAAGCATAAATCACATTTACCAGCAATCCAGTGCTTAGGCATTTCCACTGTGCTTACTTTGGGAGTTTAATCAAATGAATGCTATCACCATCTAACATCATTAATCTGCAACTTTAAGCAGTAATGGGGGCTTAAAGTAGGATGAGTGAGTGAATTTCTAGTTAGCTCACACTTCTCTGCATATTAATTTTAAGTCTTGAATAGAATCATAAAATATCCTGAGTTGGAAGGGACACACAGGGATCAGCAAAGTCCAACTCCCAGCTGGCCAGTACAATGCCTGCCCTCATTCTGTTTCAAATCAATCCTGGCCACAGCTCTACATGAACTCTGCTCAGTGATTCATTTTCTGCAATAGTTTCCCCTTCGTTTCAGGCTTGCAGCCACATATATAGGGAACAGCATTTTAACTTCCTTAAAGCATTTTCCTTGGTACACAGAAGAGGACAAAGACCATAAGAATTTCTTTTTCCTGTGTATATGGAGCCTGCAAAAGAACCACAGTAGCTATAAACCAGGAGAAGAAGAAGGATGCTGTGACAAGTTATATATATATATATATATGTGGCCACTTTATTGTAATGCCTCTGTAATATATATATATATATATACATACAAATATATATATATACATACATGTGTGTGTATATATATATATATACATACCCACACATACATACATGTGTACATATATATACATACACACACATACATAAATGTATATATACATACAGCCATGGCTGTTGGTACAGGCCCACTCATGAACATGTTACATAAAATAACATTGTGAGGTGGCTAAAAGCAGCAACTTCCCCCAAAACCAAATAAACTGACTCACTTTCACATGTCTCTGGTAAAACAGAGGGATGCTGCTACGTGATGGATAAACTTTGTGGATTCTGGGGACAGCTGCCTTCCCAGTCCCAGCAGAACTGTGTGGTCCCATGGCAGGACCTGGCTGCTCACAAATGGCTCCTGACCTGTTCCCTTGTGCAGGGAGCCGTTGCTGGAATTCTGTGCACAGAGCTGGGTGTCCTCCTTGCAAGCACTCATGCAATAGAGAAAAATATAACAATCCACATAACCTACTGTTCCTTTTATGTCTCAAACCTCTCCTTCCCTGCCCAGACAGGCTGCCCATGTGGTGAGAGAGCAATTGTAGGGCAGAATAATCCATTAGGAGCATCTGGATGCATACCCTGCAGCCACAATTTGTCCTTGGTGTTCTTACTTTCTTCTCCTTAATCGTATTCCCTGTCTGCTGGAGTGTGAGCAACATTTCAGTCACTGGAATCACTTTACTAGAACATATCACTTGGAATTGCTTCAGAGATGATTTAATCTTTGTACAATGCTTTGAATTTGTAAGTAATATTATTGCTATGATACCTCGCTCTCTCCTGGAGGATTCCCCTGCTACTGCGAATTTTCATGGAATTATGGCTAGAACTGCCTGGCAGACTGGTTTCTCACGTCTTTATTTTTCAGGCCAGCCAGTCAGGAGAACAGCGAGATGCAGTATCTGGGAAAACATCCCAAAGTAAACACCTGAACAAAGGGCTCTGAGTAATGTTGTGGTAGTTCTGGATCACAGAAGTGCCTTCAGGGAAACACAAGATGGATTCCCTTTTTAAACCACATAAAATAATAGCAAGGTTTTGTTGCTGCTTTAGTCAAGCCAACATACATCCCCTTCCCTTCAGAAAGTATGAAAACAGCAAATTACCCCAAATGGGCCCGGTTTTGTTCAGATAACAATGCAAGTCATAAAATCAATAATATCCCGAAACAATTGCCCAGAGCTGAACAATGGGATACATTGGGTGAAAGCTAAGCAGGAATAATGCTCCCTTAAGGAAAGACTCATCACACATTACAGAAGACAGAAAGCAGCAAGGAAGAGTGACAGCCAGAAAAGCCTGAATTTTGATTTGTGGCAATACAGACTCATAGGGAGGGAAAAAAAAAAAAAAAAAAACCAAAAAAACAAACACCACCACCACAACAACAAAAAAACCCAACCAAACAAAAAAAATCCTATCAGAAAAAGAAGACTTTCTAAGTGTACTCTGATGGGAACATTTTCTTTTTTAAAAGGGTCCAGAGACCAACTCCCCTTCCACTGCAATTCCAAGTGGGAACCTGAGAAGGAATGAAGTGCTTGAACACCTGAACAGCTCCAGGACTAAACAGGTTCAGCTCTTCTGGGGAAAGGAAATTCAGAAAGGAAATACAATGGAAACAGGCACAGAACTCGGGTCAGTGATTTTTAGTTCCTCAGTCTTATCCTTCATTTCCAAATATCCTTGCAAGACCATGTGTATATTCTACTCCTCTGAATGTATCACTGAACTCGGCAGCATTTGTCATTTCCCAGGTACCAGTAACTCCATTCCCTCCTGCTTCCTAAACTAATCCTGAGTGACAGCATGTAGATCTAATGCTTTAAAAGCATTATTTTAAAGCCAAATGTGCTCCGTCAGGAGCTGCAGCAAACGTGGAAGCAGCAGGTCAGTCCATGCTGTTCCGCAGAGCTCACTCCGGGAATTCAGCGGTGTGGTTCCCCATCTGTCGGCAGGAGCAAGGAGTAACACCGGAGCTCCTCAGGAAAACAGATTCGGATTCAGACAGAGTAAGGAGTCCCGTTCTGTGTTCCTTAGAAATGTCAACCCCTAATTTCACAACCTGGGGAAAAGAGCTGCTCTCCACGTGGGAAACGTCCCTGCCATGGTCGGTGGAGAGGTTTTACAGGAACATGGACATGTATAAAATCCATGAGTATAGATTTGATGGATCACAGCCAGGAAGGGGAATGCACAGGAAACAACACTTCGAATAGCTGGAGTAGGAAAAATCTCCACACCTCCATGTCCTTTCTGGGAAATTTGCGTTAGGATTTCTGTATGTCTGTAAGTACAAGAGGGTCCCTTATCCAGGGAATGACGAGGCACGCTCCAAGTGCGGTTTAGCAGCCACTGCTCCGTCTCCTGAGCTGCACTAACCCCAACTATGGTCATTAACGATTCCTTTGCTAATGAGTCTGGTTTAAAGCTGAGGTCTCTCCAGCAAGTGCCAAACATGAGGCAGGAAAGTACCTGGGCAGAGAAAAGCTCCCTGGAGAAACCTGTACACAAACACGAGTGTCCTGCTGAACTGTTCTTAGAAGAAATCCTAAGGTTCTGGCACAACGTGAAACCACCCCTTTTGTTGATTTTGTGAACAATATTCCATCTGAAATCACATCGCTGTGTGAGGAGGCACAAAGGCACAGGTATCCCTCTGCCCCGAGGGTTATCTCTGGAGCTGTGCCTTCTATTGATTTGTTGATTCCTTCTCTTTTAGATCTCGATGTTAGGAATTTGAAACTTCCAAAAGATCGGGGCTCAGCCTTCTTGACACTGAAACAAGGCTCTAGCCTAGGAAGACCTCTAATCTATCAATTTTGTCTGAAAGTTTTTAATTTAAATGCGAGAGACAAAAAGGAAATAGAGAAAGAGAAGGAGCAGTGTGACAGAATGGAGCGTATTTTTTTACCCAGGTGTAGTGGGTTGGATCTGAGTTGATGGACAGATTTTTAGACCAATACGCTTCTCACAACTTACACATTTAAACCCCGGGGAAAGGAGGGAGGTCGCTGTTCCAGCACAACTGGGGGAAGTGGGGAGGGCCTCGGAGCCTCCTGGCCTCGCCGGGCTACAAGCCCCAGCCCCTTCCCCCCTCCTTGATGCTGCGGCACGGACTCTGGGTCGGTGGGGAGGGAACCATCCCAGAGCCCAGGCAGCTAAACCCATCCCTGGACTGGCACACATCTAAAATCTTTCCAGAGCGGCTTCTTGGGACCGGCGGGTCCCCCCTGTTCTCCACACGGAACCGGCGGGAGCCTCCTGTCTGCAGCCAGCACAAAGGGAGCGAGGTTTTCTTCACCATAAAGCTTGAACAAGAATATTCTTCATAGAGGTTTCGTAGTCAGAGAGTGAGCCATGTGAGACGGAGCTGGAAATAGCGGTGGAGAAAAGGGGCGGTGCCGCGTTCCTCCCGCGGAGCTTAAAAATCCTTCTGGCATGCAGTGGTAAGAAACTGTAATATCTCAAACTGTTTGTCTCTTTAATCCATTTGAAGTACATGGGGGGGATGGAGGACTCACGTGTAGCCCATGAAAATTGAGAAGAGTGCCTATGCCAGGCTATATAGAAGCAGTGAGAGGCTGTTAAGGACTCCTGTAGCAGAAAAAGCCAGGAGTCCATTCCATTCAACAGCTTTTAAAAGGCCAAAAGGTTAAAATTCTGTAGCCCTTCTAAGGCTCTCTGTAATGCTGTACAGTCCAGTGAATAAGGAGCGAGAAAGCAATCCTGTCACTTAGAACAACGCCAGGAGGGAGGTCCCAGCTATCACCAGAACTTCGCCGCATCCTTCCCCCCGGGCTGGCGCTGCAGCAGGGACCTCCGGAGTACCCTGGACCCGCACCTCGGCACCTCCCGCAGGTGCCAGAACCCCCGGCCCCGCACGGCAGCATCTCCGGTGGGTGCCAACAGCCGCCGGAGGGTCCCGCCACGCCGAGCCCGAGCAGGGAGGCGGCGGCGGGAGCGGCCGCGCTGGGCCGGGGCCGACCCAGGCGGCCCCTCCCCTGCTCCCCGCCCGGAGAACCAGGGGAACCCGTCCGGCCGGTCTGGCGGCGGCTCCCAGTGAGCCGGGGCGGGCGCGGGGCCGGCGAGGCTCGGGAGGCAGCGAGCGAGCGGGGACCCGCGGGCACAGGTGGGGCCGGGGGCTCCCGCCCAGCGGCGGCTGCGGGCCAGCGGCTGCGGGGCCGGTGGCGCGGGGGGCGCGGTGCTTCCATCACCACCAGGTTCGTCCAGCGCCACCTCCGCAGGAGCCGCGCCCCACAGGAGGGGCCGGAGCTGACCCCGGGAGCACCCGGAACGCCTTCCCCTCCGTTCTCTCTCTTTCCCAGAGCATCACCTGCTCGGAGCAGGGACCCCGACGCGTTGTTTTGGGAGGTTTAAAGCCCGGCGGGACAGCGCGTTCCGCAGCGCCGACCCGAACCCCGCGGGAATCGGCGTCCCGGTGCGCGGCCGGTGATCATCGATCTCAGCGCAGCCTCTCCAGTCTGGAAGTTTAAGGAAAGCGAAGGAGTTTGCTGAGAGGTGAGGTAAGGCATGGGGAGCCAGCGCAGCTCGGCTGTCTCGGGGCCTTGGGCTGGTTGCCCTGCTCCCGGCGTTCCCCCTCCATATCTATAAATGATAAAAACAGCCATCAGGGCTGCGGGGTGATTACTCATTAGTCAGTGTTTGCTGTCAAAGCAGCAATAGGTTTTTGCATTAAGGAACAGTAATTCTGCAACAGAAGATACTGGAAAAGTTACTTGTGAGGTCAGTGACTTGCTTGGAAAACAGAACAAAATCGGTGTCTTGATCCTGTTACCTCGTTCTTCGTGCCTGTAGCTTAAACAGCATCCTTTCCTTGGAGTCGGGATGGAGCTGTGCTAAATGGAGCAGCTAATGGAGCATTTCACCGCTGGCTCGGGTGTCAGCAGTAGCGTTTTGAAACCGAAGAGGCCAAACTGCACAGGGAGCTGTGGCAGGAGATGGTGCTGGTAATGAGTAACAGCGCGGGGCGTTTGGTCTCCGGGGTGAGGGGTGTCTGGGTGCATGGCTGTGGAGAACCAGGTTGGCTGGCACTTGGGGTGGCCACCTGCTCCTTGAGTAGTCCCCACCTCTGTGGCTGCTGCTGGAGTCCCTGGATTTAAGTCCCTGTAAGTGTCTGTGCTGGCTCAGGCTTGCTCACAGTTTTCTGTTTGGTTGTGGGTTTTGATTTCTCTTTCTCATCAAAGCCTGGTTGAGAAGTCGAGTAGTATTTGGCCATTTTGAAGTATTCCTTGTCAGCTTCTACACTGGTGTTCACCTTAGAGTGTGGTTGCTTTTGTACCTGTCCCAGGCCTGTATTTGTCTCTGTGTTAACTTGTAGGTATCATAGAGATTATTTTTGGTAACTTCTGAACTGTTCTCACTTAAGTCTTCCATATAAGATAGCATGTGAATGTTCTGGGCCTTTGCTTTGGATGGTGACTTTCAAAAGCCATTTTAAAATGAGCTGCAATTTATTTCCCTGCTCTGTTGTCGGTGTGGCTGTTGTTTGAGGGCCGAGTAATGATAACGACCTGAGCATGAAGCGTTGCCTGCTCTTAAACGTGGGAAGGGGGTCGGTTGGTGTTGTTTCAGATCTGAGGGGTTTTGATGTTCTTCCTCAGCTCGGGCTTTGTCAGGCTCTGTTAAATGAGATGCTTTGTGCAGCTGTAATTGAATGCAGGACGTTGGCCAGGAGTTTCTGAAACCCAACCCTGGCTCTGTCAGTGACTTATCCAATGGCCTTGGGCAAATCACTTAACCTCTGTTTCTATGCTTGTCGGGGTGAAGGGCATGATTCTCATTCAAGACCGATTCTGAGCCCTGCTTGGCAGGTGCCGAGTTCTGTGACAGCACTGCTTTTTGGCAAGTTTACAGAATCCCTCTGGAATGTATGCTGGATATTCCCACGTGTTCTGATATACACTTGAAATATGTTTTTCATTTGACAGTTGATGGTGATAGGAAAGATGTGCTCTAATGCCTTTTTTACAAACAGGGTATGGGTGTTTATGTCTTGGAGATGTCTCCACCAACCTCAAGCCACAAGTTTGTCACAGAGCCCAGACAGGTTGACTCCTGAACCTTAGGGTAATAGGACAAATGAGTCCACACAAAGTCTATTGCAGAAGCCAGATAGGCTGAACTTCTGAACTTTGGGGTAAAATGACAGGTTCAAGGGGGAATATGTGGTAGGCGGTTCAGAAAGGCTGCACCTTCCTGGTACCTCAGCTGATGGGGAGAGGAAGAGGGCAATATACAGCTGGGAGTTCGGGATAAAAGGAGGCTGCACCCTCCAAAATCTCGAGAGACAAACCCCACCGGAGTATGCCCCAGAGACTCTCTCCCTTTATTTGAATGAAGTTCAAGGACTCTAAAGTTGAAAAATCCTCTGTTGGGATTCTTCTACACAATGGGCAATTTAATGGGTGCAAAATGCTGTACAATGATGTGCAGGGAGGTGTAGAATGAGGCATTTGAAGAAAAAAGGGAGTGAGGAGAAGCAGTGTAAGGAAAACAGGAAACAAATCAAGGAAAGAACCATTTGCTGAAGTGACTGTCCCTGAGAGGAGGAAGAGGAGCAGCATGGGAGGGTCTGGAGAACTAAGCCGAAATCTCTCTTTTTCTTAAGAAATTTTGCAAGGCAAATTAATTTCATGATTTGTCTAAAGAATATTTTTTTGTTATTGCATGCACACAAGGTGGAAGTCAGCCAAAAAAACATTTTTTACTTTGTTTCATTGCAGATGGAGCCTGATCTGAAGCTGAACACAGGAGATTCTCCATGAGCAGCTGGTGCCAGCGTCTGTGATGCGGTCTGGGCTTCAGTCACACACTTCATTGGATAAAGGTCAGTTTAGGAATATGGCTTCAGTGTACATTGTAGATGCTGCCAGAAAAGGTGTATTCATGAATTCTTCAGTCTTGGTAGCAGGGAGTAACCTTTGTTTTGTCCAGTTAAAAATATCTGCTGGTTTTGCTGGTGAGGGTGATAGCTAGGAAAAAAAAAAACTCTCTATAAAGTTCCAAAAATCTTCTACTCCAAACAATGCAGTTTAAACGTGCACAAAAATAATTCTTTTTTTGCCTCTATTAACCTCAAGATAGGCTGTTGTACAACGTGAATCTTGAGAGCTAGGAAACACCCTCTAAGAGGCAGTTTGAAACCCCTTCAAAGTGTGCTGGAACCTGCAGCTTGAGCAAAGGTTACCAACCCTCTTATCTTCTGCAAAGATAGCTTCCCTTGCCTTGGACTTTAAATGATGGAACTCTGCAGATAATGGGCAGAGTTAATAATCCTAGGGCAGATAATGGGGAGGATGATGATTTTGTTTCTCCAATGGCCCATCTTCAACCATTTTTGCGTAGCCTCAGGCAGCTGGACCTGTAGGTTGTGGGTCTTTCTCAGGTTGATTTTCTGTTAAATTCTTGGTGTCTAGTTAGTTTCTTCCTTGTGTTCCTCTTGGCTCATCCGGATAAATGAGTTATATTGGAATGTCCTTCATACTTATTTTCATACAAGTTTTAATAGCTACACTGAGGAGTACACAATAGCCTCTGCTTTTTAGTTTTTCCCCAAGATGGGACTTGAACATTTGTCAGCAGCACAAAACTGTACTGTCCCCTCTCTCCAGAGGGTTTCAGGGTCTTGGTGTCTCAGCTTGCTTGAATGGATCTGCAGTGTGTTCAGGGCAGGAACAGTCACCTCACTGCAGCCAGGTTTGGCAAGAGCAGCTTTTTATAGTAAGATTTTCAGAGCTTGGTGGTGCCAGTGTTACAGTTTTACCGTGATGTTTGCCTCTTGATGGTGCAGGTAATTGGAGTCATTATGGCATCGGAGGAGGGAACTGGGGCAAGGTGGTTTCTTGCAAAGGAAAGATCTGTGGGTGTTGCAAGATTGGCTGTGCACAATAGCAATTAAAAAGTCTCTTGGAGCTGGAATTAGTCCTTAATCCTCAGAGTTTGTACAGCCTCCAGAGCAGTTGTAGGTGCCTGTGTTAAGGTAGTATTGTGAGTCAAATAGAGACACTTTGTATTTAAAAATGGTGTGTGTGAAATGAGGGGCTGGGTGCACAGCAGCACTCCATGGTGCAGCCAGGCTGACTCACGCGGGACCTGTCACTTGCAGAACAGGATCCCCAAGGATTTCTCACGTGTCAGGGAGAGCTGGAATCTGTGGTGGTTCTGTTGTGTGGAGATCTCAGGTATGAGGTGTTGGGGTGTCCTGGGTTGTGTGAGCGCATGACTTGCCCTTGAGCATTTTATCTGCAGCCATACTGGAATCATTCCAATTTTAACCTTTTGAGGGTGATTCTGAGTCACCTCATGTTGGGTACATGTTGGCAGGTTCCAGTGGGAACTGTTTCCAGGGTCACAGTCCAGGGAAGTTGTGTAGGGTCAGGAGCTCTGTTTGATTACCTTGAGCCTCAGCTGGCTCAAAGTAGATACCTGAACTCTTGAGCTCGCCTTTCTCTGGGGTATTCCAGGAGCTGGGCTTTACCTTTCTTGGGGTGTATGTGACAGCCAGTGTGTTTCAGAACAAATGACTGAGGGAAATCATCCCCTTCAAGATATAATTTTTGGATGTTCAATTACTGTAAAGTAGTCATTCAGGGATGTGACTGGAGCTGTTGTGTGTGAAATAGCTCTACAAACTCATCAGCTTTAAGCATGTAATTTGCATGGCAATCTACCTGAAGCTCAGAAGTGTTTGGAGTAAAGGTTGTTTCCTTGGCCCATTTGTGCTGATTCATGCTATTTTAACTGCTGGGTTTTTTTCCTCTTAAAATGTCATAAAGATTAGCTGGAAGGTTTGAGTTGTTTAGAAGACCTTTCTATCTGCCTGTCCAAGCACTTGTTACCTGTAACATTTCGTATCTGCTTTGAGTAATCAGTGATCTTGAGTAATCAGTGATCCAATCTCACCTCTTGGAAGCAAATCCAGTTTATGATTTGCCTGTTTCCCTGCAGCAGCTGTGGTTCCAGGGAGATGAGTTGCTGAATACATTTTTAGTGAAGGCTGATACTCTGTGAAAGCCTTTGGCTGGGATCCCTGAGGGGAGAGCAGAAACACAGTACCCTGCTGTCCAAGGCCTTGGCTTCTGATCATGCTTTGGGGGAGATGAAAATAACTGTAGGAGCATGAACTGGTACCAGTTGTGTCTGGAGGATGGATCATGACCCAAGAGTGGACTCTGGGCTGTCTTTGCAATTCCAATCTTCAGGTCTCAAGTGCTGTTAGAGCTGTCCCTTAAACCTGTGCCCATGGATGAAGAATCATCAACCTCTCAGAGTATAAGCTGGGGTATGGACTTGAGGCCCTTGAATACAGGTGTCTGCTCTGGTGGAGCCATCCAAGTGCTCTGAGGGCTCTGATTTCTCCTGTGGGTGCTGGGGTTGCGGCCCTGAGAGCTGCTTGGTTGTTGTTCCCTACCAGGCTTTGTCTGTGTTCCCATTTTGGTTCTGACTCTCCATTACTGGTGAGGTGAGCAGTGTGGGACAGCTGAAGATGGCCAAATAATTACTGTTGTCTCTTAGGGAAAATGTAATTGGGGTGATCACACATCTGCCAGCAGGTCCTTGTGGGAACCCCACCGCAGAGGCTGATGTTGGACATGGCTTTCTAGTGCAGTTTTGGAGTTTGTATTCAGCCTCCCACAAGCAGGTTTTGTCTTGCAATGCTGGGTACTTCTCCAGTAACATGTAGTAAAGAAATCAGTCTTATATGTCTGAGGAGCAGGCTTTGCACTCGAGTACTTTTTTTAATGACAGGTTAAATCAGTGAAACATCTTGCTGTAGCTTTTTTGTCCTATTTTAGCTCGAGACCTGAAGCAATTCAGAAGGATCTCTCTGAGCTACTTTTTGTACTGCTTGAGTTTGCTTTATGATTCTTGCTTAAAATGCTGATGTTGTTGTGCTCTGAAAGAACAGTGCGTGGCCAGGTTTGAGCAGCTATTGAGCCTGGCACTGCCACAGCGTGTGAGGTTGTGCAGAATATGGTGCCAAGGACAGGAACATGCAGGATGTGAGCTGTGCAGAGGCTGTGGTGGCCAGCAGGTGTATAATGGTGAGGCTTGTGCATTTTAATCCTTTTGCTATACATGTCCCTTATTCTAGATGGATTCCCTAATTTTCAGGGCACTTTGAGTGATCTGATTTGCAGGAAATCACCCCAGATTCTTGCAGTAGTGTCATGTGCAGTGACTCTCCAGAGAAGAATTTAGTGTAAGATTGGCTTTTGTTGTTTACTGCCTCAAAACAAATGCAGTAAATGGAGGTTTTACAAGGTTTAATTTATTCCAGATTATCTGGTGCTTGCCCCGAGGCAGGAGTAGACACAAAACCTGAGTGACTGAAGCACTGTGGAGTTTGCCCTTTTATTAAATAAACTAGGTCAGGTATACTTAAACCTGTGCTTAATACTGTTTTGATCTCCTTTACCTCCCCAAATATCCATACTGCTGTTGGATCAGCAGCATTTCCCAGGTTAGGAGGCAGAGCTGGGAGCTGGGCATTGCTCCCCACCTGCCCAGGCAGTGTGAACTGATGCTTCCTCTAGACTGAAGTGGTTAATGTAAGGCTTTCTGATTTGAAGCAGTGTGAAACCCCTATTGTCAAGTCAGGAGCTAGAAAATGAGGACCATGCAACCAAGAACCAGCTTTTTAAAGTGTTCTCTGAGTATTTTATCAAGCAGTGTTTAACAACTGTGTTGTTCTATTCTCAGGCCTTCCATGAACTGTTTCCACAGTCCTCAGAATAGTGACCACATCAAAAATCAGTAGTGGCCTCCCCTCTCCTAGCCATGTTTGTACCTCTTTAGTTTCTGCTGTGTGCTTCCTGCATTCAAGTGCTGCTGGGTGTGCACTCCTCTCTCTTACCTGCTGCCTCAGGATTAGTTGGCATCTCTGCTGTTCCCTGCTGTCAGTTCCTCCCATCTCCCCTTTCACGTCATGATTGCTCCCCACCTTCCTCTGACCTTCTGACACAGCTCTGCTATCCCAGCCCTTTTCTTCCAGACTAGGTGTCAAGAAACTTAACTCTAAACCAATTTGTCAGGCTGTCACTGGAGGACTCCTTTACCCTGGGTCCCACAGCAGCTCTCATCACTCTCCCGACTGTGGGAGCTTTTCTGCAGGCTCCCGGCCAGCACCAACCATCCCATTGCCTCCTGCAGAATGCTAATGGTGTGCCCGAAGCACAGAGCACTTGTGCTGCCTGCAGGGTAACACTTAATGAGATCTCCTTTCTTAACTAGGTTTTCCAGTTGGCAGTTTAGTTCTTTGAGGAGGAAAAGTGACTACAGTTAATTTAACCTTACCCCCCAGCAGATCACTTCGCTGGCATCCATTCCCAGTGTGTTCCCAGTCAGCATCACAGGCTGCTGCTGGTGGCATTGTAGGAATTGCCATGTAGCCACTCATCTGAAATGCAAAACAAAAGCAGCATGTTTTTGATATCTCATCTAACCCTTTGCATGACTAATTAGTTCATTAATCATTAAGCAGTTAATCAGTAAAGATTAATAGACTAACAGCTGAATCTCTGTGTGCCAGGGATATGAGCTTGTTTTCGTTGTTGTAGAGTGAGAGCTAATCAGAGATCTGGTGGCATTTTGTGTTCTAGGGCCTGTGCATGTGAGGAACTTGTTCCCCCCAGCAGCCCCCATAAGAGGTGTTAACAGGACAGAAGGAGCTAAAGAACTGAAAAGAGGAGAAATAAACCAAAATATCACAGGGAGGTATTCAGGGGCCTGTGTTGGAGCTTGAGGTGTATTCCCTAACTCCGAAGCTATTTAGGAAAACATGATCTGTCAGAGAAGTCTCAGGTTCCACACCTCTGTTAGTGACCTGCTGTCATACTCGTGGCTAATTCCATTAGGGAGCAGCCTCCAACAGCTTGGGTGGGTCTTGGGAGAAGTTGTGTGGATTCCTGTAAACTCAGCCTGGTGAGTTTGGTGTATTTTGTGGGCTGTCAGTGTGTGCTGGGCGGGCCCTGCAGCGCTGTGGCTCGAGAGCATGGCCTGCCTTGGGCTCCCTGCCAGCAGCCTGTCACTGCAGCAGCACAGTCAGTGCTCATGGAATATTTATCCCGCTCTTATAGGAGATATTAGGGAGGGGAGACGATTCAACTTGGCAAAATCAGAGGCTGAGGGAGATGTCAGCAGGTTTGGTGCTGGCCCTGCTGGTTGCCAAGTTTGTTAGCAAAGGCAATGCCACAGTGGTGAGGCAGGTCGAGGGGCAAGCTGGGGAGATGATGTGTAGTTCAGGATTAGGATCACACCCAGCGATGGCTGGAGATGTCCAGAGTCAAGGCACAGCTGAAGGGCACACGGGCATGGCCACATCTTAGGTGGAGACCATCCCTCCTCTGATACAGCTCAGGGCTGAGCCAAAATGTGTCCATGGTGTCCCCAGGTGTTTGGACACCAAGATGTGGGATCTTTCAGTGACAAACAGTGATGTTCAGCCCATGGGAAGAGGGAGGAAGTGAGGCTGATTTGTGTGAGGCTGGGCAGGCCAGAATGAAGGACCAGCTGTGTGACCCGAACCCTGGCTATCTGACCTGGTGCTCATGCCCAGTTCCATGTCCCGCTGTGGCCAAGCAGAGCTCCAGCTCCTGTGGCTCCTCAGGGCAGGCTGCAATGGCCACAGGGAGGCACGTGTTTGTGGGCTCCCCAGTTCCTATGTCCTGTGTTGGGAGCACAGGGTGTTCCTGAGGCTGCAGTGTGTAATTACTGTAGCAGAACAGTAATGAGGGACAGGATGGGAAAGAGCTGCCCTCTGACTCTGATCTGTGCTGGAAAACTGAGCCTGTGCTGTTCTGGGCAAACTGGTTTCATATGTGGGGTTTGGTGACTAGCACCAGCAGAGTAAAATTTGAGATGTGGTTTCCTGCACTTGCTATGTGAGCTCTTTTCCCTAACTTGTCCAAAATGCTGGCAGGGTGCTAGCAGCATGATCTCGGAAAGGGATTCAGAGACCACCTTCGAGGAGGATTCCCAGCCCAACGATGAGGTGGTGCCCTACAGTGATGATGAAACAGAGGATGAGTTGGATGGTCGGCAGCCTGGGGCTGAACCGGGACTGAACCAAACCAGCAGGGATGCCGAGGAGAGCCGAGATCCCGGGAAAAAAGGTAACATCACAAACTTGATTTGGGGCATATGTGAGCCTGGATGCAGAGGCTGAGCATCAGGGAGCAATTGGACTTCTGTGCTTATTTGTCAGGTAGGGTTTGGAATGGCTTATCTGACTGTGGAAGAGTAATTGATGGCAATTCAGTTTAACGAATGTCAGAACGAAACTCAGCTTCATTCCAACCTGCAGCCCAGTTCTGTGCCACCGCTCCTTGCGTAAAGATAATGAACTGCATGGTGACCGCCTCTTAATTAAGGCAGGCCCTGGATGTACACGGCCTGTGGTCTGGGAACTGTTCAGACAGACCTTCAGGTACCCAATTGTTTACCCAATCCTCTGGAAACAGGCTCCAGCACGAGCATTTTGCTGTGCTCAGTGAGTGTTTTCCCTGGATTTCTGCTTGTGCAGAGCAGATTTCCACCTCACTGCTCATTTTGTAGCCTCATGAGTTTCCTGAAAGGTAAAAGGTGAGTAGGAGGAGTTCAAACAAACCGGCAGGTACAGCCTGTGGCCGCTGCCAGCGTAGGAACATCAGCGGGAGGAGCCTTTCTGGCATCCCTGTTCTGAACCTCTGCCCAAGAAACATCTGTAGCTCCCCTAAATTCCCTTTTCTCAGTGCTGCAACATGAGTATTTTCAATGTAACCAGAGCCTGTTTAATTTATACAGATTTCTTTCTGTTTGTGTGGGAACAGCTGATCACCTCCCGTTTCATAACCACCTGTTATGTGTTTTCATTTTACAAGTGCCTGTCACATGTTTAGTTTAAGGGTTTTTTTTATGATGAAATCCTGTAAAGTTGATGAATTACCAAAGGAGCTTGCCAAATATTAGGTGTTAGTACTACAGTTTAAAGTAATTTTGAGGCGCTTCCTTCCTGCAGATTTTACCTCAGACCAAATTTTCCAGTTTTCCATCAGTTTTATCAACACTGCAGTGTTTTTGGAATGTGGTAAAGACATGTTTATGTAGACTTGATACTTTCTTTCATGCCCTGTCATTTTAACCGAATTTAGTAACTTTCTCAATTCATGCTTATAATCTTTTAACTCAAAACCTGGTTCTTCAAGATAAATATTTCTCTTTTATCTTCTGGGCTTGTAACCAAGGTGCTGGAAATGAAAGTTGTGCAGTCACAGGAAAGGTCCAGATATGTCAGTCCAGAATTTATTCTATGGTGGGTGGAAAATAAAAAGTCTTTGCACTTGGATTTGGGTTTTGAAGTGTTAGTCACCACCGTGCCAGGCCCCACGCCTCTGCCACTGGGAGTTTCACCCCATCAATGGGTGAAGAGGATCTCATGAAACCAGGATGAGCACACATTAAGGACAATCACTGTGGGCTGGAGGAAAGGGGGAGATGCTTGGCTGATGAGTCAGGAAAGCTGCATTTCGAAATCCTGCCTGCTCATCCTTCCCAGGCAGGCAGAGCTCCTGGGAGCCGGCTTCGAAACATGTGGAATGAGTTCCTTGGATGTGGGCAGGGCCCGAGTGTGTGGCTGTGGGGAGCAGGGTGTCTGTGCTGCAGGCTTGAGGGGATGGGAGCTAAAGGATCTGGGAGGGAAAGGGGTGGCTTGTGAAAGAGCGGGCACAGAAAATTACATGATGGATGCAATTCCTGTTGCTGGGTTTTCTCACAATCAAACAAAACTAGTGGCTGAAAAAATAAAATGAGCACTTCAGGTTTGAACTTTTTTATGGGTGTGAATGAAAACCATGGCACAGCGTGGTTAAATAAAAAGGTGAACTGACCTCTTAGTTTCCAGAAACACAGACATCCGGGTTGGAGTGCTTAGCGCTTCACAGGTGTCACAGAAACAAACCCAAGGAGGGGAGAGAAGGGAATTCAGCGTGAATAAATGTTGCTCTGCAGGTTTCCCACAGAACTTTCAAATGTTAAACAACACTTCTTCCTGCCTCTGAATAAACTTGAGTTGCTAATAAGGACAGCCTGCCAATGTCTTAAAAACTCTTTTTAAGGATATGTGCTATTAAGCAGGTACCAGCCTTGCTTCAGTCGAAAGTACCTTTAAAAGATGGATTTGAGAGAAAACCTGAAAGTGGCAGAGTTGTTCCCTCAAGTTTATAGCAATTTTTGACCCCTTTTGTCCCTTCCAGACTGCAGCTGGCAAGTTAAAGCAAACGATCAGCGCTTCTATGATCAGCCGGGCTTCAAGAGAACAATCTTCCTGTGCTTCAAGAAAAGCAAATATGCGGTAAATTGTTTTATACCAATGAGGTGCTAATTGTCGGGTGAATGCTTCCTTAATCCCGGTAAGATCTTTGGAACTGACTGGTGTAAAAGCCACCGTTCACAATTCCTCAGTGCTTCCAGCAGGGCCGAGGGGGTGAAGAATTCCTGGGTTGGGGTTTTGAAATGGAAAATCAAGGTATCAAGAGATGTATTTAAGGTGAGATGGAGAATTAGGAGCTTAAAAATATGCACTGTACACTTGTGTTGGAAGGAGAAGCTCTGCTGTGTGATTGATGTTTGGGTTTCTCCCACAGGGAAATGCAATTAAGACATACAAGTACAACCCCATCACTTTTTTACCTCTGAATCTGTTAGAACAGTTTAAGAGAGCAGCCAACTTCTATTTCCTTGTTCTTCTCATATTGCAGGTAAGCAAGATGGAGAATACTCACTGTGAAGGGAATTTGAGCTCAATAAGATTTACAACACAATTCTTTGCTGTCCTGTCAGGGATTTGAGGGGCACTGTCTGAACTGCTGCAGAGACCAAACCCATCATAACAGAAACCTGCAACAAATCTGGATTAGCTGGGATGAGCTATGGCAGAGTTCTGGGATGAGCAAGTTGCACAATATTAGAATGAACTCATTGTAGAGCTCATGAATTCCATGAGGAAAAGATGTTTCTTGAGTTCATCTCATAAATCAGAAACACCAACATAATATATGAGCCAGTGCAACTGTTAAAGAGAAGTTGATTCCAAAATAAGATAACAGCCAAAACTCCTCCCACAGAATTTTGTTAATATTCACAACCTGATGTAAAATTCTCTCTGATGTGTTGTTTTTCTTCTCTAGTCAGCTCACTTTGAAATATCTCTGAATTAAGTCTGAATGATGATCCTGTACTAAACTGATTTTATTGGTCTTTTGTAGTCAATTCCCCAAATAACTACCTTGTCATGGTACACAACATTGGTGCCCTTGCTCTTGGTGCTGGGAATAACTGCAGTCAAAGACCTGGCAGATGACATTGTAAGAACCATGTTCTGTTAATATAAAAAGCAAAACCCACCCAATGTAGCTCATTTCTCCTGTTGTGACACAGAGCAGGGAGTACATTCTTTACTCCTGTTTCAGGCCCGTCACAGGATGGACAATGAGGTCAATAACAGGACATGTGATGTCATCAAGGATGGAAGGTTTGTACATTACCCTCTGAGCTCTGTAAGTGATGATCGTTGCCCTGTTCCTAAGCTTTGTCACAGATCTGAAGCTGTAGATGATAGGAAAGGTTCAGCTCTGTTCTCCACTGCCTACCTGAAAATCTAACTGAAGCTGGAAGATAATTGCTTAAAGGAGTGATTTAAAGTTAATTCTCTGGCACTAAATCTGTGCTAAGAGCAACTTATTTGGAGAGAAGGACAGGAATTCATAACTAGGTGAAGTGGGAAGAGAAGAGGTAGGTTGACTTCTGAGCTGTAGACCCTCAACTAAATTGCAGTTTCCCAAAAGCAAACTCACAGCATACCAAGAGGTCAGTTTTTTTCTTCTAAGGGAAGTTTGGTATTGTAAGGTTTATAGAATGCATAGTGTTCTAGATCAAAGAATAATAATTATTAAACTATCTTGATATTAGGTTCAAAACCACAAAATGGAAAGATATTAAAGTTGGTGATATCATTCGTCTGAAGAAAAATACTTTCATTCCTGTAAGTACTTCAGATACATTTGTTCTGTGTTTCTAGAGAGGTTTGTAGGAATCTTCACCTGGCTTTTTTTGATGTCTGTTTTCTGTTTATTTGTTTTCTAGGCTGATATTTTGCTGCTGTCCAGCTCAGAACCAAACAGTCTGTGCTATGTGGAGACAGCTGAACTGGATGGGTAAGGTTCTACATAAACATGTCTTGGAGTTAATTTGGGCTGAGTAGGAAAAGAGCAAGGATTGTGTATGTCAGAATCTGCTTGTTAAGCCACACCTGGGGAACTGTATCAAGCTGCTGATTCCCACAATTCAATAATCATTAAAAATTGTCCACTGGAGTGCTACAGATACCTCAAAACTGCTGCAGAATGTGACATAGGAAGAAACAGGGAAGGACATGGATTTATTTTTCACTTTAGTATAGGTTGTCTAGAGAAGTAGTGGTACCTTAAGTTAATTATGTTTAAATTTCTCTCCTGTATTCATGGTTTTAATAAAATCACCTTTTTATCCTTTCTTCTTAGTGAGACTAACTTAAAATTCAAAATGGCCCTGGAGGTGACACACAGACACCTTCAGGAAGAAAGTGCCCTGGCAGACTTTGATGGTTGGTACAGTTCTACACCTAACACTCTTAAAACATAGCTCAAATAGTTTTCAAGTCAATAAAAGTAAAGCTACTTCTATAGTGGGTACAAATCAATGCATTTGGATTTAACTTGTACATTAAACACATTCTCCTTCAACTTTTCTAGGTCTGGTTGAATGTGAAGAACCCAATAACCGGCTGGATAAGTTTACAGGAACATTATCCTGGAGAAACTCAAATTATCCCCTGGATGCTGACAAGATTTTGTTGCGTGGCTGCAAGATCAGGAATACAGACTTCTGCCATGGAATGGTCATCTTTGCAGGTGTGTAATATTTCTGCACTAAAAACACCCCTGTAGAGTGAAAAAGAATTTTCATCCTATAGACATCAACTGTATTTCATGTCCCAGTTTGGTAAAACTGTAATACTGACATGTGTTTTCTTATTCTATCATTCCCTTTTTAAATTTTTCACTCTTTATTTTTAGGTGCTGACACAAAAATAATGAAAAATAGTGGAAAGACAAGATTTAAAAGGACAAAAATTGACTCCCTTATGAACTACATGGTTTATACTGTAAGCCTTTTTAAAATTCACATTTTAAGTGAAGAGTGAATGAAAAGTTAGGTAGCTTCTTCCTGTGTGCATGTAATAAATATGTTTCAACTTGTTCTGGCCTGCTGAGCTGGGATGGAGTAGGAGGAAATCTAAAGGGTGCCTTTGTGGGGAAGGTTTGCTCTATGTCTCCTCACAAATACCTGCCATATTCCATTTGGAACATGGGGATTTGGGATTTAGGTCGAGCAAATGTTTCTGAAGTGTCTCTGTGCCCTGTAGATCATCGTGGTCCTTATCCTTCTGTCGGCTGGGCTGGCCATTGGACACACCTACTGGGAGCAGCAGATTGGCAACTCCTCCTGGTACCTCTACGATGTACAGGACTTAAGCCCTGCCTACCGGGGCTTCCTCAACTTCTGGGGGTACATCATTGTCCTCAACACCATGGTTCCCATTTCCCTCTATGTGAGGTAGGGCAATACCTGAGGAGGAGGTATCATTATGTGCAACTGTGAGCTGCAGCTGGGAGTGAGAACATTCCTTCTCTTTCATTTAGTGTGGAAGTGATTCGCTTTGGCCAAAGCTATTTCATCAACTGGGACCTGCAGATGTACTACGCTGAGAAGGACACGGCTGCCAAGGCCAGGACCACCACGCTGAACGAGCAGCTGGGGCAGATCCAGTACATCTTCTCTGACAAGACTGGAACCCTTACACAGAACATCATGACCTTTAAAAAGTGTTGCATAAATGGGCAAAGATACGGTAAGTCTGTGCAGAGCCTGTGCAAAGGAGGAGGAATTTTAATGCCTGTTGGAGATCAGGTATATACAAGTTCTCTTAGTTCCAGCTGAACTTCCACAATTCAGACCTGGCATTGGGTAAAGCATAGGGTTGAATTGTTGGGGTTTTCCCACTTACAAAGTGGAAATTGAGGAACTTTGGTGGGAACTTCCTAGCTTTCAGAAAAACTGAAAATCAATAATTTGCACAAATTTTTGTGCAAATTATTTATTTATTAATTTGTTATTATTTTTTTACTTTTGCTAGAAATGCTTTGGGGACAAAGTCTAGAAACAGACCAGGAGATTTTAGTAGGAGCAGCAATTTGTCCTTTTCCTTTCCTTCCAGTCCTAGGACCGTACATGTTCTAGATACATTTTACTTTGTGGTGGGTTGTGAAAGCTTTGTTGTGCCTGGTCCCCCTGACTGCGGGTGCTTGCCTTGCAGGAGACTGCCGGGATGCAGCAGGGCAGCTCCAGAGCCACCCAGAGGTAGGTTCATCCGAGCCACCGCTGCATCCCGGTCTGTGGAACAGGAACGCTCCCTCACCAAGGTGTGGGGAGATGTGAGTGGGCACAAAGCAGTGGCACCTATGGTAACTCAAACTCTTTCCCCCTGTTTTCTAAGCAGCAAGTTGATTTCAGCTGGAATGCGTATGCAGATGGAAAGTTCTTTTTCTGTGATCACTATCTGATAGAACAAATAAAGTCTGGAAAGGAGCCAGAAATCCAGAAGTTTTTTTTCCTGCTTGCTATTTGTCACACAGTCATGGCTGACACTTCTGATGGTGAGTATTGTTTTCCCTGTGTAGCAGCAAACAATTATTCAAATCCAGTCCCACAAGGGAGAGATCCACAACTAATGATGGTCTCATAAGGGAGGAGTGTTAGGCTGCCCCTTTAAATGAAACAAAACTAAATGCAGAGGTGATCATCTATTGAATTTGTGGATATGAAACATAGGGTTGGAAGATTCGATTAAAACATGGAATATTAATATCGCTTTACTCCCATCTTTGTAAAATCTCTGTGAAAACAATAGTGTCCCATCCTTTCTTGGTCCTGATGTTTTTGGGGTTGTTTCCACTCATTGCATTGATGTCTCTGGCCAAGAATTTGTCTTTCGGAGCTACTTTTGAAAATATTTAAATGACTGGACTGAGAAATTAAGATATTGAGGCAGAAAACGTGGAGTTTTTGCTTTAATGCATGGAGGGAAGCAGGCTGAGGGCTGATCCCCTTTGGGAAGTCCGTGTAGCAGAATGGGGGGATCCATGGGCCCTGTTCTCTGCTGCAGCACCTGACAGCAGTGCACACAGTGTCCAGCTGTATCCTCCATCCTGGCTGCAATCCTACAGGTCAGCTCAATTACCAGGCAGCTTCCCCGGATGAGGGGGCCTTGGTGACGGCCGCCCGGAACTTCGGGTACGTTTTCCTCTCCCGAACACAGAACACCATCACGATAAGTGAGATGGGGGTCGAGAGGACCTACGATGTCCTGGCCATCCTGGATTTCAACAGCGACAGGAAGAGGATGTCTGTCATTGGTAAGCTGATTGCCACCAGCCTGCATGTAGAAGGTCACTTGTATTTCAGGGGTGAAAAAGGACATGCAAGGGAAGCTGGGCTCAAGAATTAACAGCTGTGGGACAGCCCTGGGATGCGTTTGAGTCCACTGAAGAAGAAATGCCATCTTGTACTTTTGGTACTTGGCAGTTGGCTGAAAAATCCAATCTGAAATTTTTCCTTTAATGTAAGTGGGCCACCTCTGCTGTTTCCCTCCGCAGTAAGAGAGTCTGGTGGCAATATCAGGCTGTATTGCAAAGGGGCTGATACGGTGATTTATGAGCGGCTGCACCCCAGGAATCCAAAGAGAGAAGCCACAGAAGAGGCACTCGATGTATGTTTGTATTTTGTATGCTCTTTTTAAAACAAAAATTGTTTATTTCTGACAATAGTGTTATTAATTTCCTAATTTTCCTAAGCTATTAACACAAATGAAAACCTGCAGTTGGTTCTGAAAGTTGGACTTGTTCTGTCAAACTTGTCAAATGCTCATGTTCTTAGCCTCATGTTTGGATTGCAAATGAAGAGTTTTCTTTTATGGATATGTGTGGTTTTAATTCTTTTTCAGGTCTTTGCAAATGAAACTCTCAGGACACTCTGCCTGTGCTATAGAGACATAAGCCAAGATGAATTTGAAGTGTGGAATAAAAAGTTTGTGGAGGCCAGTTTAGCTACAAGTCACCGAGATGAAGCTCTGGACAAAGTGTATGAGGAAATAGAAAAAAACTTGATTGTAAGGAGCTGTACATTCTTAGTACAGTTAAATTCTCATATTAAAAGAAACATATTTCAATGCTACTAACCACCTGTATTTCAAATCCCTTCCAGCTGCTTGGTGCAACAGCTATTGAAGACAAACTACAGGATGGAGTTCCAGAAACTATCTCCAGACTCTCCAAAGCAGACATTAAAATCTGGGTGCTTACTGGTGACAAAAAAGGTGGGGTTGCTTACAGCCAAACAGCTAAAACCAGAATTTTTTTTCACGTTCATGTACACTGTTGTATTAAAAGGGAATTCTCATACTGAAATGTAAATCAAAAATTACTTAGGAGCACTTGAGGTGCTTCTAGCTGCTCCCAACAATTACTTGTGACAGAACTTTTAGTAAATACTTTGTTCTCTTAATTTTTTTTGTAGAAACTGCTGAAAATATTGGATTTTCTTGTGAACTCTTAACAGAGGAAACAGCCATCTGCTATGGAGAAGATACCAGGCAAGTGAAAACATAGAGGAGTTCATTTTCAGGATTTTCAGTCTGGGACTGACCTAGCTTAAAGTTTATCCTTGACTTTTCTGTAATAGTTTCCCTCTCTCTTCCAGTGCTCTCCTTCAAACGAGGCTGGAAAACCAGAGGAACAGGGCTGGATCCAGTCCGCATTCCTCTCTCAGAATGAATGAGCCCTTCTTCCAGGGCAGCAGAGATCGGGCCCTAATCATCACTGGCTCCTGGCTGGTATGTACAAAGGCTGTTCTCCTGAGTGTTTGAGATTTTGGGGCACTACCAGGCTACAGTGTCCCTTACCGAGGACTCTGTTCCTCTGTCTGCACAAGCAGTTCATTAAAATGCCAGACATGAATGCTGGGAGCATAATGAATGACCTCAGGTGTGTTGTTAGGCAGTGCCTGGAGTAGGACTGGAAATTGTGCAGAAGGAACATATTAAGTTTGGGTTTTTTTTCCCCAGAATGAAATCTTGCTGGAGAAAAAAAAGAAGAAAAAGAAACTTAAACTGAAATTCCCCAGAACAGCAGAAGAGAAGAAAAAGCAAACTGAGAAAAGGAGAAGGGCAGAGGCCTACAAGGAGCAGCAGCAGAAGAACTTTGTGGATCTGGCCTGCGAGTGCAGGGCTGTGATCTGCTGCCGTGTGACACCCAAACAGAAGGCCATGGTGGTGGAACTGGTGAAGAAGTACAAGAAGGCCATCACCCTGGCCATCGGGGACGGGGCCAATGACGTGAACATGATCAAAAGTAAGGCAGCTATGGAGCTCTCTCGCTAGGACAGATCTCCTCTGGCCTGCTCCTGCGGTCTCTCCACTGTCCCTCTCTGTCAGAAGATTCTTCCATCTGCTTTGCTGCCATGGGGCTTTTAGCTTCTGTGCCTGTTTCCCTTTCTGAGGAAGCACTTTAGGAAATGGTTAGTGATTTCTCTGATCTATTTTATTTTTTTTCTGTAGACATTCCCAGAGCAGGGACTCAAATCCCATCTGTTCTTATGCTGTGCCAGAAGTGTAATACAGAAGTATAATATAAAGACCAAAGCAGTATCTTGGCTGCCCCTTGCCTGGTGGCATTAGCCATCCTGGATTGTACCTGCTACTCTTTGAACAGCTTCCCAAGAGATCCCAGTGAGAAAAAAACATCTGGGATAGGGTTTATATCCTGAGAGTGTTTGTAAACTGCCTGGCCAGTTTGTTTAGGACTTTACTCACTCTGTCTCACCACTTGATTCTCCATTGGCTGAATTTCCCAGGTGCATTCTGACAGAACAAGCACTGAGAGAGAATCCAGGTGACAGTAGAGATGTGGCCCCAGTCATGTTCCTGTCCCTTTGTCCAACCTAGTGTTTGTGGTGTTTGTCTCCTTCACCCAGCTGCCCACATTGGAGTTGGGATCAGTGGCCAGGAGGGGATGCAGGCTGTCATGTCCAGTGACTACTCCTTCGGACAGTTCCGCTACCTCCAGCGGCTGCTGCTGGTCCACGGGCGCTGGTCGTATATCAGGATGTGCAAATTTCTGAGATACTTCTTCTACAAAAACTTCGCTTTCACACTAGTCCACATCTGGTACTCATTCTTCAATGGCTTCTCTGCCCAGGTAGGAAGGTGTGCTTGTGTGGCATAACAACAAGCAGATGCTTCTGTCACTGTGGAACAGCAAAGGCTTAACCTGCGAAGAGTCAGGAATGTGAAGTTGTCACCAGTGACTTCTGCAGGAGGATGTGATGAGCACTGAGCAAGTTAGTTACAAGCAGTTGGGTTTGATTCCAGAGCACTAAAGTCAGGATTGTGGTTGTACGGGGAGGAAGGTTTGGAAGGAGTAGGGCAGCTTAACACAGTCTAAAGAGTTTCAGCAGAGCCTTGAGCCAGGGTGCTGCTGCCTTTGGGTGAGAGACAGGGACAGGGAGCTTAAAGCTGTAGTAGGGCACATGTGAGTTTTCTCAGGAACTGGAAGGGAAGGATGTAATGAAATGAAATCACTAAGTCCTGCAATTCCCCCTCTGTTGCAGACGGCCTACGAGGACTGGTTCATCACGCTGTACAACGTGCTCTATTCCAGTCTCCCGGTCCTGCTCGTTGGCTTGCTCGACCAGGTATCCCCACGTTGTTAAAACAGATGAATCCAAAGGCATCTGCCACCAGGTCTTTAAATTACACTCGTTGCCTTGTCCATGAAACAAGAGGGGTTTGGTTTTGTGGCTTTTAAGAATGCCTTCCTTTTGTGTTACTCTGTGCAAATCCCTGCTATTGGGAAGAGAAAGGGATCTGCCATTCCCTTTGGGACACTGCACAGTTCAGCTTCTCACTCTTCAAAGCTCATGTGGAGAAAAACAATTCACAACTTCCTTTTTCTCTTTTCTCTTTATTAAGGATGTGAGTGACAAACTGAGCCTTCGGTTCCCCAGACTTTATGTTTTGGGCCAGAGAGATTTACTTTTCAACTACAAGAAGTTCTTTTTAAGTTTGCTCCATGGAGCTGTAACTTCACTGATCATCTTCTTCATCCCATATGGAGCCTACCTTAAATCTATGGGACAAGATGGAGAAGCCCCTGCAGATTACCAGTCCTTTGCTGTCACAGCAGCATCCTCTCTGATATTTGTTGTCAATTTTCAGGCAAGTAAGCTTGGTTTCCTGAGCTACAGTGCTCTGAGAACACTTTCTGCTCACTGTTCTAAATTTCTCTACTATAAAAGTGAAAACATGAAAAAAGTAGATGACATTATTTGGAATTAATAAACTCATTTGGCATTTTTCTTTACTTTTAGATTGGCCTGGATACATCTTACTGGACTTTTGTTAATGCTTTTTCAGTATTTGGGAGTATTGCAGTTTACTTTGGGATCACATTTGACTTTCACAGTGCAGGAATCCACGTTCTCTTCCCTTCTGGCTTTCAGTTCACAGGTCAGTCCTGGTGGGTTGTGGTTCTCAGTCCTGTCTCATGTAGCTTTGTCCTAAACTAACTTTTGCTGCTTTTATTCCCAGGAACTGCTCCGAATGCTTTGCGACAGCCATACCTTTGGCTTACCATGATTTTATCCATTGCTATTTGCTTACTGCCTGTAGTGGCACAGCGCTTCTTATCCATGACAATCTGGCCTTCGGAGAGCGATAAAGTGAGTGAAATCTGTGTTATTTGGGTAAATGGGGCAGGTGTTTATTTACAGGGGCTTATTTACAGTGCTAAGGTGTAGGCTAGTGGAAGGTATCCCTGCCCATGGCAGGGAGTGGGACGAGATGGGCTTTAAGGTCCCCTCCAATCCAAGCCATTCTGGGATTTTATGATAATGTTAGATACAATTAAGTGATAATGTTAGATACAATTAAGTAATGTTAGATACATGGGAGAGTGACACAAGCCTGGCTTGGGCGGAGGAGTGGCCACAGGGCTGGCCAGAGCTCAGTGGGGACTGCTTCCTCGTGTGCCTGCCTGAGACCCTTCAGTCCTTCCCACTGAAACCCCATGAGGCTGCTGAGGGCCTCAGTTTGGGTTTAATTTAGGCTAGGCTGGAGTGCCAGGGTTACATGTCAGAGTATAGGGGATAGGTTTGGTTGCTTCTGCTCTGCCTTAGCCAGCACACAGCTATGAAAACAGTTCAAGCTGTGGTGATGTTGTCCTAATGCATGACCCGCTGTGTGACTGCGTGTGTGCAGATCCAGAGGAACCGTCGGAAGTACCTGCTGGAGGAGCAGCAGTGGAAGCGGCGGCAGAGCGCGTTCCGCCGCGGTGTCTCCGCCCGCCGCTCCGCCTACGCCTTCTCCCACCAACGCGGCTACGCCGACCTGATCGCCTCGGGGCGCAGCATCCGCAAGCGGCGCGCCCCGCTGGACGCCGTGCTGGCCGGCAGTGGCACGGGCTCCAGGGACACACGGGAGACAAGCTGAGGGACTGCCTGGTGGGGAGGAGCTGTTTGTCCCAGAGATTGCACAAACTGTTCTAAACAAACTCAGGATCTTCTTTAACAACGTGGTATAAGGATGTGAAGATTTTTATGTCTTATCACAGAAGTTTCTGGGTTAGTATATGGGAATACAGAAAGGCCAAGAAGTTCTCCATGGAGCTACTAATTCTTGTGTGACGGCTCTGTGTGACAGTGAAGGATACCTGTGCTGGGAATGGAAACCCAGCAGTGTCGCTTTTTAGTGATACCTGGAATTGCAGACTTTCCACTTTTTAATACTATGTTGGTATAAAACTGCATCTACATTTCATATTTGTCTCTGAAAGCAATTTCCCTTGTG